>JASSUY010014824.1:0-27965 GCA_032466535.1 Forpus xanthops | reverse complement strand
AAGGCTGCTATGAGGTCTCCACGCAGCCTTCTCTTCTCCAGGCTGAACAGCCCCAACTTTCTCATCCTATCTTCACAGGGGAGGTGCTCCAGTCCCTTGATCATCCTTGTGGCCCTCCTCTGGACTTTGTTCCAACAGTTCCATGTCCTTTTACCCTCAAAATGTTTTTGGTATGATTTGTTTTGGGTTGTGTTTTTTTTTTTTTTCTTATTTTTACAAGCCTACTAAAAACTCAGCCATACCACAGAAAGAGGACTAATGCCAAGGAATCTTGACTGCAGCACTCAGCAGAAATTTGACATCTTTAAGAGCCATGCTGTCTACTAATGAAGCGCCACCTTTTTACAGTTGAAAATACTTTGTTTCTAACACAAAAAGCAGAGCCATTAAATATATAAAATATTTAAGCATAAAGTCACTCTCTGTACTCAACAAGAGCAAACCAGCTGGCTGCAAACAAAAAAGCAGAGCTTAATAGGAAAGCTGACTGAAAAGCAAAACTAATTTCTGCATATTAAAACAATTTTCTTTTTCAAGTCCTAAATGAAATAAAATAATTGCAATTTCAACATTACAGTCCTGTATAAGCTACGTAAGAGATGGAAATTTCCCAGAAGCACTTACAATAACAAACACACAGAGATACGACAAAAGGGAGGGTTGGCATAGAAGTGGAGTGCTATCAGGGTGAAAAACTAGTGACAGCATTTGGCTGGCCCTGAACCCCGTTTTCCCCCTTGCAGATCAACACACAAATCACAAACTTCCCTTTCCATATTTTCATATGCCAAGTGACTTCTGATTATGACTTATTACGATTATCTCTGCTGCTTTACAAACTTACAAGCCATTTTAATTAGCAATTAACTAAAACTGACAGCACTAATTGTTTAAAGTAAACACTTCTCTTCCCAGCTACACTGAACTAAATTGATTAGAAAATAAAAACCAAAACCAACTCTTTTGTAGAAAACCCTTTTCTGATAACTGTAACAAAAGCTTTGCCTTGAGACTGAAGTCCTACAGAGACAGTCCCTTAAGTTTGCGGTTTTGTCTGTACGCAGTCCACATAGCACAAGCCAAACTCATGTATATAAAGAAAAAACAGCATTTAACAAACTGAACTGGTAAGCACAAATGCCAATTTTATAAAAAGCTATCTTCATTTATGTGTACATTAATACATGATTAAGTAAAAAAAATACATTTTGGTCCATCCTCTTTTGCACACAGCTGCATGCCTGTGTTTCCTAAAACTATGTTTTTCTATATTCTGTATTCTAAAATCACCAGCTAAGGACAAAAGGCAGTGCCACACTCCTTCCCCAGGTAAATCTGGATGTTTCTCTAGTAGTTCTCTTTCAGCACTGTCACCATCTTCATACTTAAGACAAAGTTTGCCACAGTAATTCATAGAGTTGTAGAATGGTTTGGGTTGGAAGGGACTTTAAAGATCATCTTGTTCCACACCCCCTGCCATGGGCAGAGACACCTTCCACTAGACCAGGATGCTCAAAGCCCCATCCAACCTGGCCTTGAACACTTGCAGGCATAGGGCATTCGGCATCATACAAGCTCAGGCAGATTATTAAAAACTGAGACAGGCATTCTGGGCTGCATTCAGCCTGCCTGATTTCATAGCATTAACTGAAAGGGTTAGAATGCAGTGGTTTGGTTCACCTTAGATCTGAATTAAACTTTGATCCAAGTTCTCCTCTCCTCTATCTCCAGTGACTGCAGACTGTAGTCTAGGGCACCTGGGCTGTTGGCTGGCGCCATAGCCGGTTAGACAGGATGGATCCAACCCTGAAAGCTACATTAGCCTTCAGACTCCCCAGTGCACACACAGTTCAGCCTTTACTAAATTAATGCTGTAGCTTTTCTTAATAATTGCATTCAGAGGCATTCCCATTTACAGGAACATTTTAAAAGTATGCCAGGCTAGCTGAATATGCAGCAAGTGCTCAGTGCTTCTGAAAATGCTGCCTTTAGAGAGTACAGTCTTCAAAGGACAGAGGCTAGGCTGTACTCCCAGTGTTACTGACTTCAAGTAAATAATCTGCTTTATGGGATATTGCAAAGTATTTACATACTCGCATGTAAATTTAACACAGCAGAACACAACCAAAAAAAAAGTAAAACAAATACATTTTTTTTCTTCCCAAAATACTTGTACAGTTAACTCACAATTATTCAGTGTATCAAGATGGATCAAATATGCAAAGAATATTTGTACCAAGCTACTGAAAGAATAATCTAGTTAGTATATTTGCTTTGGGAAAAGAAAATTTAAGCATAGAATGAAAAGGTAAATATTAATTTAAAAGTTTTGAGACATAAGGTTAATCCACAACCAGGATGATGTGACCGTGTCTATGTAACAGTTGGCTATGTTCAAACAACAAAAAGTCTCCAAACAAGAATGAGAGACCCCATACCCTGAACAGTATATTGAACAAGCACTGGTGAGGGAAAACAAGGTTGCTAGGAGAAGCAAGGTTTAAGGAAGAACTTAAAAGAAAAGCGAGGCTGGCAGACAAGAATGGGGAGAGAGGCACCAGGAAAGGAGCAAAGCTCAAGCTGCAAAGGAAAAATAAACCAGAGTAAATAGTAAAAACACTGCAGAAAACATCCTGTGCCTGAAAAGAGTTCAAACAAACAGGTATGAAATTGCACAGTCCAAAAATCTGCACAGAATGACCACTAGATAGAAAACTGGGCATGAAAAAAGGGCAGCTGTAAAGGAGGACACCAATGTAAAGATTCAAGTAAATGTAAAGTTCAGTTCTCTCTTTTCCTGATGTATAAAGTTTGTAAATGTTATGACTTGCACCAACAGTGAAAGAAAAGTTTCACAAAACTCAGTGGTACAAACCTGCAAGAACTATTCTGAGATGACAACTGGGTATTCAGCATGGCAGCACCACACACGTTTGGAAACATCAAGCAGCTGTTTAAAGAAAGAAAGCAGAAGCAGAGAAAAATCACTGCCAGCTTACAGGTGACAAAGGAAAAATCAGCACTGCCATGAGCAAGGCACGCTGCTTTTCAGAAAACTCCAAATGAGGGGAAAAAGGAATACAAAACACACCACCAACTAAAACCACAACAAAAAAACCATACAAACTATACAAACAAACCAGAATAATCTCAGCCCTGAATTGGCTTGATTCCTGCCCGTTCCTAGCCCCATTCTTGGGCTGCTATTTATGCAGCAATGTAGCAAATCAGCTTAGGGAACTGTCTAAATTCTAAAATAAACATTTTTTTTCCTTTTCGTTTGTTATGTCCCTGTTTTCAACTGGATTAACTCCCCACTTCACATGCAACTGCACAAACACCTGGGATGATAGAAGGCAAGAGACAGGCTGGGGGAGCGCTGAGCAGGCAAGGACAAAGCAAGACAACTTCTTTCTGAAGCCATGCCAGCTCACACTGGCTCAAAGCATTCATCAAAACTAGAGCCTGAGACAATCACTCAGTCACTCATCCCACCTTCTCAAATTCCTCCTTAAAGTGACACTGTTTGCAGAGTTCTCCATAGTTTGTTTCCAAACACAAAGACCTACCTTATCTGAAAGAGAAACCTCAAAATAAATTTAGAAGGACCAAAGCCTGCAGAATAACTGCTTTACAGTAAGCCAAAATCTTACAAAACTGGCAACGCCTTCCTTGTTTTAAGCACATACATGGTTCCTGTGTGAAAGCTCATCACAGTACAGCTCTGGTTTACCTACAGTAAACACCTAGCTATCCTTTCAAAAAGTAGCATTATAGTGCTCAATTAAACCATAACAAAACCAAATTCTGTAGATACAGAATGTTTTACATTTTTCTATTACAGAAAGTAAGCTCTACATCCCTGCTTTCATGCTAATGCATTGGTATTAAGTGCTCCTCAGAGAACTCTCTCAACAGACCTTCGCTGGGATGGGAGCGCAGCAGCTGCTGTACCCAGCACTGGGACACAGCAAGAATTCACACAAACTCAAATGCCGCTTTCCTGCCAGCATCAGTGAACTTGATTTATCCATGCACAGGCATTATCTAATATCTTACATGTAAAACAGTGCCACTCATTAGAAAGTTTGACACTAGAGCCTTTGTTTTGAGGAAAACAAAGAAAATGAATTGCATCCCTGCTATTCTGAGGTCTTTGGTGGGAAGGACAATAATCTGATGTGTTAAATTTCGCCTTCTCAAAGGCCTGTAAGAGATTCATATCAGCATACGCCACATTACACAATGACAGAATAAAGCCTTCTGTATCAGATGCCTGTAGGTACATACCTGTAGAAAAACCTCTTTTTACCTTTAACTGGATACTTACCACCAAGCACAAAAGAAAGCCCTTGCCTTCAGGTAGTGGGCACTACAGGAATATCTGTTTCCTAATGGTGTATTCCTATCGACAAGAAAACCTCACCTCTGCAGGCGGGAAAGTTCTCTGCATTCCCACCCACCCTCACATGTGGCACTCCATAGGAAAACACTGGGTGTAATGGATTCATGGATGTAGCTGGCTCTCTCCTGGGGCAAGGGCTGAGCAGCACTTCCACAAACGCTACCAAACTGTTAATTGCTAGTCTTGTACTAATCAAAGCAAGTTTGATTAAAGGCATTGCAGTAACTGGCAAGCTTAAAATGCAACATGGAGCTTTGGACTAGTTCATCAGTGGTGCTTGGAAGTCAGGACAACACACCATTTTTACACTGGTTGAACTCATCAAAGCAGCAAAGTTTAGTCATTTTCAAAAAAATAAGAAAACATGGAGCTAAACTAATGTACCACATTTACTGCATAGAAAAATCCTCAACCTGTGTTTTTACTTTAAGAAATGCCTAAACATAAAAAAGGATTTCACATGTTCACTGTAGAAGAAACCTACATGTATCATACCAGCAAAAAGGTATACAGAATTTTATTTTTATTAAAGAGAGCTGCATTTTCTAACCTCGGCCTGTTTTATGATACATAAAAAGGAACTTATTCCAAATAAGTTATTATTGAGTTAATAAAGCATTTTACCAAATGTAGAACAATGCATCTGGCACAGGCTACTCTTTAGAGTATCACTGCCAGACTGTTCAAGGGAGGTTTATTTAGCAGTATGGACTAGGTAACTGGAGATTTAGCAGTATGGACCAGATAACTGGAGACTAATTTAGTAGTATGGGAGGTCCATTACCTCCTTAATCAGCTTTCCAGGTATCTTGGGGTATGCTAACAGAAGCAACTGAGTTAGCATGTTTGAATTTACCAACCTGTGGACAACACAAAATATGTAGTCATGTCTTCAGTTCCACTTCACAGCCATGCTCCAAAGAGATATTACCCTTAATTGTCACTGACAGGGCAAGAAAATACCTTTAATTCCTGAGAGCCCAACGCTGATCAAGGCTCAAGAAGAATTAAATAAATAAATAAATAAATAAGAAGACAATAAAAAGAAAAATGAACTGCAATAGTGTTTTAAACTTTAAAAATACCAAACACCAATTCTAAAAACCTTTCAGGGCTAGAGACAAGTGATGTATCATACTTTGAAATGGATATAATTCTCAACATGACACATTCCCTTTCAAGGGCATAATATACTGTATTTTCAATTCAAAACAAATTTATGTTTTGGAAAGAACTGCCCCTAGAAAAAGATTAAATTCGGTCCTTGAACAGGTATATATACAGGAGGTCGAGGGAGAAGTCTACTAGCATAGAAGAGAGATGACATGTTTCAGATTTGAAGGTAGATAACTTTTCAGAGTTCATTATGAGACTAAATCTTAGAGGTGATCTATTGAGCAGGGAAAACACAAAGTGTATCAAATACCTGTGGCTGTACTTTATCTATATGGAAGGGTAGCAAATACATGCTTCCCTTTGGGTATCAGTTTTTCCCAAGAAATTGAAGGGCATACCACAGAGGGACTCCAGGCTGTGCCTTAGGATGCTCATTTTCTGTTTCCATTTTTGCCAGTGCCACACAAAAAAAAAAAAAACATTGAATCATTCTTCACGTTTTCAAGTTTCCCCACTCTTGGTAAAATGCTGTAAAATCTTCTGATTACCTTCCTGTCATAAGACACATCTGACTCCAGGGATCTTAAGTCTCTCCACAGAGTCAGGGAAACAAGCTTTCAAATGTATTTCAGCTGTAATGTCCCAGTAGGTAACTAACTTTATGGTCAACAACTATTTTGCACATCATGTCCTTGCCTTTGAAAGACCCAAGCTATACCCCATCCTAATGCAATATCCTGCTCTAACTAGTGAGTTTATGATATGCAAACCAACACAGGAATTTGTCCCCTTGTGCAAAATATGCAAAAGGGCTTAAGAGCTAACTTACATCCTGAGCTCCTTATAATAAAAAGAAATGCAATGCATATCACAGATTGAGTCCACTCTTTCAAGTACGCCAGTCCTAATTTTCATGCCTCTATTATCCAAAACATAGAGCTTAAGAAGCTGTTAAAGTAACTTTTAAATCCTTTATTCAGTTAAATATTTAATTCAATTTTGCATCAATTTGCTCTAAAAGCATGTTGTAAATACACTTATCACTTCTCAGTGTTAAAATTTTAAGTAAGCATCAACTCCTTGTTTATTGGTTACTCATCTTTACAAGGGAATTCTTAAGAAGCAAAAGGAAAACCCTTTATTGGGGTGAGGCATGTGAGGGGAAAGGAGGGTAGGAAGGGGTCAGAATTCACACACTGATATCTTACTAAAAACTTAGGTCTTCAGTAAGCAATCTGCTGCAGTTCTTTACTTGTCAGGGATTATGCAATTCTGTTGGCATTACTGTCAATATTTCCTTTACTTAAGTAGGAACTCCCAAAGCATCTGAAGACAACGTTGCACGGCAGCAGTGAACACACTGCAGTTAATTCACTTGCAAATTGCATTTCTCACATTTTTAAAAGTTAACAACCTTCATTAAATGGATTTAATCAAGATGGAGAACGAGGAATATTTTCCTGAAGTGTCATTTTAAACATTTATCCCTGTATTATCTCCTTTTGAATGCTTAGCAATGGCAAGCACTTATCTCACGTCTCTCTTACAGCACAGAGACTGCTTCATTATCAGTTTCTAAGAGGCTGTAAACTTATCTCAGCTGCTGGAATTCTTCATGAGAGAAAGAAGAAAAAAAATATCAGTAAGGACGTACATATCATCTGCCTCTGGGAAAATAAAAGCTGCCCGTGATACTCTGGGAAAGATCTCCTTAGACTTATTTCACACAGCCTTGCAGCAGTTTTATTGTAACCTAGCAGCGTAATTTCAAGTAACATTCTGCAATGCGCTGACGGCAAGCTCCTAAAATACAGCTCTGCTTTGAACAACCACTGAGTATGTTATTGTGGGTCCTGTGTTTACAGCTGCTCACTGATGGTGTCGTATTTGCAAAGCTGTCAAGAAAGATGATAACTTTTTTTCCCACCACTGAGATTTATAAATTCAGCCTAGGATTCTGATAACAAGCTTAATACACTACCAGAGCTAGTGAGCCTGCAGAAAGTGCTCCTCTTCACAATTATAACTGAGGACTCAAAGGGGTTTAGCCAATATACTTGGAAAAATATATTCCAGGGCCTTGGAAAAATCAAATAGGAGAGCAGTATGTAGAACAGGTCTCCTGCACTGTGGGAGGCAGCGGTACAGATGCACATGGGACACAAACATATCTACATCATGCCACTGCCTTCATGAGCAAGTCATTTTCCTTCCCTTCTGTGCCTCAGTTTCTATGATGAGAAGATGGGCACTGTAATACCGATCTTCTGAACAAAATGGTGTAAATTCTGCACTTCCATCACCAGGACCTTCAGCTAGGAGGAAGCAAACTGGAGTTACAGTTCTGCTGCCAAAAAGGTACAGACTAGAACAATGTAACCATATATGACATAAATAAAATATATTACAAAAAAAAAAAAAAAGAAACAGAAATAACCCGAGAGAAAAAAACTGAACTAGGTGTACACACACCCACACACCCAAAGCATGGCAATTCACCTACAAAAGCTTCCACTCGTTTGCTCTTCTCCTGGCCCTACAAATACTTGCATTTCAGACTGCATGGCAACAACAGCTTCAAAAACAGAACAGGCAGGGTTCGGTCCTGATTACCCTCTCTGCTTTTAACTCCCCTTATAGGAGGGAGTTTCTCAAGTCAGGAAGAGGCCTTAGTGATCAACCACAGGAGAAAAATAGAAAAAAAAAAAAAACACCCACAAAACGAAACCAAACAGAAACAAAACCACACAAAACCACCCACCAACCCTCTATATACAAAAAAGATCATCAATGAACACCTGCCGCTGCATCACCCATCAGAAGGCTCACTGCTCTGGACTCTGAGCAAAGAGAAGTTTTTACAGAGCATTAGCTAAACAGTTAAACTGCCAAGTGGACAGACAGTTCAGCTGCATCCCTGAGTAAAGCGTCACCTAATCTATCAGAGCTTTACATGGCACCTGAACCCACACAGGATCAGGGGAACCTGGTGCTGCAGTGGATGCTGCTTATCTTGACTTTAGGAAAGCTGAAGTTATGGTCTGCCATGGTGTTCTTAAAGCCAAATTGTTGAGACATAATGGTTTGGGTCTGCTGGCCTAGGAGGTAAGCACGACACTGGCTACACTGCCAAGTTTTAAGGGCTGTGATTAACAGTGCAAAGTTCAACAAGGAGACAGTTACTGCAGGTATCCCTCAGGGACAATGCCATCTCAATTAGAAATGAGACAGCAAGGCAGAAGGCACCCTAGGCAAGTGTGTAGATGACACCAAGCTAGAGGAGCAGTTGATACATCAGAAAGTGAAGCTGCCACTCAGAGGCTTCTAAGCAAGTTGGAGAACCAGGCTAACAGGAGCTGCATCTGTCTTTGAACTTCTTGAAGTCTCACACCTGACAAAGGAACCCCTTGCTACAAGCACAGCTGGGAAGGACCAGCTAAGGAACAGTTGCACAAAAGGAGCTGGAAGTCCCACAGACAGGTGAAGCAGGGGTCAGCAGCATGCAAATATGTTAGTAGAAATGCAGCCAGCAGCACAAATGGTTATTCCCCTCTATTCACTACCTACAAGGTTGCATCTGGAAAACCATTTCAAGTCTACTCTGAGTGGCTGCAGTGGAGGGCCACTGAGATAGCTGAGGAGCTGGAGCATGTGATATATAAGAAAAAGCTGAGAGAGCTGGGCTTGCTCTGCCTGGAGAAGAAATGCTTTAGGGGGGGATCTAATGCTGTCTTTACCTAATGAGCAGGTATAGAGTATATGGAGCCAAATCCCTCCCAGACACACAACACATGCAAGCTGCAGCAAGAGAAAATCTGGTATCAGGAAAAAAAGAATATCTTTGCTTTGAAGGTAGTAAAACCCAGAGAGAGTATGACATGCCCATTGCCAGAGACAACCAACGCTCAACCAGAGTAGGGCTTCAGCAGCCTACTGAGGAGGTGAGCAGGGAACTGGACAAAACACTTCCAACCTAATTTATTCTCCAATCCTACATAGGGCACAGGCTTTCTGGATTGTTTCCCAAGTATTTCATTACCTTCAGATACAGTGCCTATATAAACATTTCCCTATATGTAAGACATCTTCTTTGACTACTGGAGAGCTGGTAGAAAATACTCTGAATTCTCTTCTCTCTGATCCTAGAACCTGTCAGTAGGGATGAGTGACAGCTGGGATGAAACACTTCTGTCAAGATACTTCTCCCTCTCCCACCTCCCAGCTTCTTTCTTTGATGCTGTCCTCATATTTTGGATGCTACCTCTCAGCCAACATTCCTGGCTCCCCATTGTGTTCCCAACTTCTCCAGTTGCAACAGGAGGAAAGTGACCAGTCCACAGCGCTGCTGGGAGGGCTGCCAACATTATCAGCAAAAAGCAAGGACTGAAGTTGTTTCATCATTGAATGACTATGAGAAACAACTGAGACACTGAAGCCACCAGTTCAAAGAAAGAGGAATGAGTACAGCAGCAACCAATAGTTGAGTTCCTTTCCTATGCCACAGTAAGAGCTTAGCGTCTAAGTGGAAGATAATAAATATTAAACTGAACATTGACAAAAGTATTTTCCAACTTAAAAACTAGAATCTGAATATGTTGGAAATAATTACTTGCAATGAACTGGGTCCTCCAGATGTGACAAGAATGCAGTGATCTGGGAGTCCCTCAGAGACAGCAGCACAGATGCAGTCCATCTGTTGCATTCTCATGAAGACTGATCCTTTAAGGACCAGAAGTTTTTATATAAAAAAAGAAAATTCAACTTAGATTCTGCAGAAATTAACAGAACTTATGTGTGAAAACCAAACTTTCAACTGCAGATAAACACAGAATACAACATTCTCTGATTTCAGGTACCGAGACACGACAGCTGAAACCTCCAGGTGTCTCTTTAAAAGAAGACTTCTTCAGTTATGACTTACATTATTTTACATTTCTTTCCTTCCTTCCCTGGAGATTGAGGATGGCCCAAAGGTGATTTCAGTGACAAATTTCAAAATAAGTAGTCTTAATTCAGACAGCCCAGCTCTTTTACTCAACAGGAAAGTGGCAGAAAAGCATCTATAGTCTCACAACCTTTGGAGCTGAGTAAGCAGAACTTCACTACACTGAAACTATGGCTTCATTAGGGAGGGGAAACAAACAAACAAGCAAATAAGTGTAGTTCTAAAGCAAGTTAGTTCTAAGGGGACAAAATCCTTGCAGAGAAAGGACGGAGTGGTGCTTCCTCAGGTCAGGTGAACTGTGAAATTTTCTCCAGTCTAACTTGAAACACCAGCTTTTTGTTTGTTCTAGAATCGTGCCAAATATTACAGTACCTGAAATGATAACAACTTTGTCTCCCCTTGGAAAGTGCAAGGCCAAAAGTCTCTCTATAAGCATAATAAAAAGTTAAAAGGACTAATTATAGAAGAAAAAAAACCTGTAAAACAGATAAGTTGAGAAATTCTCCTGACACCAAGACAAAGGCAATACTTGCAGTTCTGATTTTTATGTAATAAAGACTTTCACATTTCAGTTAGCACATATTATGTTGCTGAATATGCATTTTTACCACACAATTTCTCATAATATTAAAAAGAACATTAAGTTAGACACATTTTTTTGTTCACATTAAAAGGCGCTTTTTTTCCCAGTCTATATATTTCCCCTTTCAAAATTTGCTTTCCATCACGAGTAGTTCACGTATGATAACATAAAATACATTGTTTGCCATTCCACCCTGCTTACCAATACAAAATGAATTTGAAGAGCACACTGATTTCTATTCCCTGCTAAGACTTCATTTTTTGGCAGACAAGCTGCTCCTTCATTGAAGAAACAGTTATGTATCTCCATTTAAAAATACTGATTAGCAAACCTCATAGCATTTTACCAACACATGTAGTCAAAACATCACTGAGACTACTGTGTTTTTCACAAACTTGAAGGATGTTGAAAACTTAAATGTTTCACTTACAGCTGATATAAAGATAAGAGCTCCACAATTTATGTTTTATTGTCAAATATTTGAAGGATTAAATCTAAATAAAATAGATAATATACAAGCTTCAAAACACATGTTATCTTCAACATCTTATTTCCAATTAGCAAGCCAAAATAAAGAAGGCATGTAGAACATCTGGCTTCAAAAGTAAAGCTCTGGAAGAAATCAAAATTTTGGTTGGTTTGGGTCTTATTTAGGGCTATTTTCCCAGACTTCTGAAACTGAGTAAGATGGAAAGATTTTTTTCTCTCTCTCTTAAAGGGGGGAAAATAGCAGACATACCACCATGTGACTATTATATCATTTGTAGTAACAACAATACTAAGCCAGTCTGGGAGTTAAAAGACATTTTCTTTTGCCTTCAAGGAAGGACATGGACTTGCCATGAAGACAAGCTAACAGTGAAAACGTTAGAAGAGGTTCAGCTCACAATTTTACTTGGCACAAGATTACAAAATACTGAAAACCTTTCACTGAGAAGCATTTCCAGTATGAAGATTCTCTATGAAGACTGTATCATGCACCTAAAATCCTAGAGACAAACATCTGAAGAAACAAGATAGCTCTTGAGAAGTACTTTAACCAATTTTTAAAAAGCTTATACTTTATTAGGAAATAAGAAATCATTATCAAGACCACTTTCAAGATATGAGGACATGCCAGGTATGAGAATGAATCCTGTTTTTCCAAAACAAATTTGAAAGGTAATATTGTTCTTCTGGTATACCTTCACTTTGTTCTTATGACATCAAAAACTGCAAGACAGAAAAAAGCTGTGTAAGAGACTTCAGAATATGATGAAAGCAGACACAGCTTTAGAAGACCTGAAGCTAAAATAACATTTGCAGATAGCAAGCACAAGAAGTGCTTATAGGTCTCAACTCAATGGCTTTTATTCACCCTATTTTGCATTACTGATCTTAATTAGACTAATAATGTGAATTTGTCTTCTAAGGCAGTATTCTTACTGCATTAAAATGCAAATACGCAATCTTCAAAATGATTTTAATGAAGGAGAGCATTTAATTTTCTAATTGACTTCTAAAATATTAAAATGCAGACAACATTAGCGACTGCTACAAGCAGGAATATTTTTTCAGTGACCAGATCAAAAACATGAGCGATAGTTGGTCATATTTGTTATCAGGATTTATTTAAACAAACCATCAGGTAACACTTTTTCCTTTTTTTCTTAAGGGAGGGGTGGGCTTGCAGGGAAGGAAGGGGAAGCGTCTCCTCCACATCCCACACCACATCCAGCATATCCTCCGACAAAAGCAAGAAAGTGCTACACAATGACCAGCTGTACCACACTGTTTTTCATTTAGCTGGTGTTTGCAACATCTTGGCTCCAGTCAGGTCAAAACACCACCCAGCTATAATGCTGGTTTTGCTGACATGAGCACCAAAATTTAGATGTAAAGATAAACTTCTGAATTAAGCAGAGAGCCAACCTAATTATTTCCTCTTTTAAACAAGCTTTAAGAAGATTGTTAAATATTTATTTTCACAAGCATGCAAGGATCACTGAAGGTCAAAGACATAAGAGGTGTGATTCCCTTCCTTATCGTCCCTCCTTTGTATTTATTTCACTGGAAGCAGGCTTCTCTGCCATCGAGTTTCCCTCCCCTCATCCATCATCCAGAACTTATTGTGCCTTTGTTCCCCTCATTAGTTCCCATGTCTCTGCCACTCCAGAGCATCACTTCCTTTCTGTGCTGTTGGTGAGGGCCGCCCTGCACATTTCTAAACCCGGTATCACTGATGCCATTGTAGCTCTCCTGTTCCTCGCTTCTGTTTCTTTCCTTTTTTCACCTCTACCTGTGAGAATGTCTCAGTTCAGAAGCTCCAAACTGGAACCTACTTACTAAGAGGACAGACTGTGAAATTAATTTTATTAATTATTTTACTTAATGCATGCAATAACAGACATTATTACATGCATTAAAAATCTGTCTCAGATGCTTCTGCTGTATTTCTGTGTTAAACAAGGCCCAACATGGTGATGAAGCACAGAACTGACAAACAGTAAACACTTATACCTGCCCATAATGTAATTCAAGCCTGCAGCAACAAAGGCTTCAGTGGACCTAATCCAGGAGCCTATAAAGCCTATCCCTTCCTTTCAAAGCCAGACCATGATGTCCAGTTTTGTTCCAACACAAAGGTATGATGGACAAGGACAAAGGATCTCCAAAATTAAAAAGGACCTAGGTGCAACAGCTCTATTGAGTGCAAACCCCATGGTTTTCAGCAGTTGTAAACATCTATGTGCTTTAAGAACTGCCTGAAGAGAGACTTGAAACAGTGTTCTGTAAAGCAATAACGTATGTCTGAAGTCATATTTCAGAAAAGGATTATCTTGACCTTTACTGCTCAAAATTTTCCTTAAATGAGGAAAACAAGCAGAGCTATCAAAACCAGCCAAAATCTGTAATCTTGATAGGCCACCCTGTGACGCTGTCCCCCTCTATCTCTGCAAATACTTTGTTTAATGCTCCATTATCAAAAAGTTGACAATTTGAGGCACCTGCTGGGTAGTACCTTCCTGAAGGGAAAAAAAGCTGGTCACTCCTCTGCACAAAAGTTGGTAAGAATTTCATCAGCAAATTCAAGGGAGCAGGATCACATCGCTCCTTGCCAGCACTGGAGGTCAAATACCATTTTATCCTGAGTTAGTAACAAGTTAACAGAAAAGCAGATTTTCAGAGTGAACAATTCTTAAACAAAATATGAGCCTGAACACACACATGCACAAAATTACAGTCCTCCTCCTTCTTCTGGATGATATATTTAGAAATCCTATTAGCTGGAGAGATCAACATTCTTATCTGAATTTCCAGGATGCTGTAACACGCAAAATTAGAGCAGCTCTCTTAAGTGGGTCAATTATCACTACTGCACTTGCAGCAGCTTTCCCCCTCCCTCCCTGCAGCATCTATAATGGGCATTTAGCAGAAGCATTTAAACAGTAAGATGCTGAGTTGACACACACCATAATATAAAGTTCCTTTCCCTTTTATATTTTCAGAATCTTATAGGAACAAAGAAAATCACCCAACTACAGAATATCCACATTAAAATTATGGTCTCCCTGGGGAAAGCTTTGAGGACTTTCAGCAAGAGGGCACCCTGTAGGATAATGCTAGTCAGCGGCCATACTCAGTATTTTCCTGCCACATCTGAGTCATGAACAAGTAAGGTTTATGGCTTTCATTCCCAATGAACAAGAGGAGAACCTGAGTGCCATTAACCATCTCTCTGGCCCGGTGCCCCTGGTGCTGGGCTATCATACAACTAGTTTGAAAGCCTTCAAGTTATTCTGTCCTCAAGAAGGAATTCTCTCTAAAAGACCCTGCAAATCACCAGACACAAGTGGAAAATTCCAGGTATCCAGCACTATACTTTAGATACTTCAAAAGTATCCATAGTGATCTGACAGACATGACACAGGAGCTAGAGAAACACAGGGCTCTTCCATAGTACAGATGGAGTGGAAACACCTCATTTCCTCAGCAACATACTTGCTTTATACATAACTCTTCCTATGGCAAAAAAAAGCATGAGGCAGTACTGCAAGTGAAAAAAATCACATGATTCATCTTCACCCTGTGGAAAAGGAGACCACATAATGCAGGCTTCAGGTCATGAGCCTTGCTGCTGAAATTCAGCAGTCCCAACCCTGACTGGAGGAGAGGGTAACAGGGAGAAATTAAGGTGAGAAATTAAATTTCTGCTGCTATGTCTGGCTGTCCTCTTCCCTTCATCTCCAACATTATTCCTATTTGGTACTACAGGAGAAGAATCACACAAGCCAAGTATTACCAAACACATGAGCTATTTGGAAAGAGATGCAAATAACATGGGGCAACAACAGCCACACCCTATTTAAGACAGCAAGTTTTCATTAATAGGTTGAAGCTCTCCCAGCTAAAATACATCCTCTCAAAAGCATACCAATTTTAAAACTTCATTTTGCAATGAAGCAGACAGGCTTTTGCAAGACTTCCAGTCCAAGCAAATGCTTTCTTAGGAAGCATTTCTTTACTGAGAGGGTGGTTAAACACTGAACAGGCTTCATAGAGAGGTGGCTGATGCCCCAAGGCTGTCAGTGTTTAAGAGGGATTTGGACAATGCCCTTAATAGCATGCTTTCTTTGACTTTTGGTCAGCCCTGAAGTGTTCAGGTAGTTGGACTAGATGATTGCTATAGGTCTTTTCCAATTAAAAGATATTCTATTGGATTAAACTTTCTATGAAGTAACATGTAAGAGCTTGGCATAATTTACTACACACACAAATCCAGAACAAAACAAAGAAGTGAAATGTAGTGATTTTCTTTTGCAGATACACATACTTCACCTGTGTGATTTAAAATCCTTTTTTGATCTCTTATGTTCTAGTCACACTCACCACTTGAACAAACCACATTTTGAATGCATATATTTAAGCAAAAGGTCAGTTACTATAAGGAAAGTCCTTAACCAAAGAAAATATAAACTGGTTTTCTTAACTTCCCTAACCAGAGATCTAAAATTTTATTGACTTAAGCCTAATTTTAAAAAGTTAACTTTTTAGTTGGGAACACTCGGGCCTCTGGCTCCAGGAAGTTGTAGTACAGGTCAGAAGATTGCTGGAGACCTAATTTTTCATTTCTAATAAAGAAGGAAGTCTTGCCCTTTTCCTTGCAAAGATAGACTTTGAAGTGCTAACAAAGAATGTACCCATCAAAGGCTCTCATGGCGTAGTTATACAAAGCTTCCCAAAACAGTATGGAAACCGACAGAGCCTGTCAATGTGCGAGAGGAAATTAACTGAACTTTTCTTGCAAAGACCAGCAAGGAAGAAAGGCTCAGTAGTTTCTGCCTAATATAGGATTAAAGAGACCAGTTCCTTACTCCACCACAGATTTTCCGGGTAACTCTGAATGTGTCAAACTTAGCTTCAATTCTGCACCTGGAAATGAAGATAAATACTCTCAACTTCCCTTACTGTGACATGAAAATAAACACATTAAACTAGAAGGCATTCAAATAGCTTGGCAATAAAGTACAAGTACTGTAGACAAATAGGAAATAACAAAGTGCTGCCCCCATTCAGTGAGGAGATGCCCTTTTTTTTAACAAATCCTTCTTGCCAGCTGGGATCCTGTAATGCCTTTATGATCTTCCCTCAAACAAAAGGGAGGTTCACAGGGCAGGGGAAGCAGGGGAAGAAAGTGCCTTATGCTTTCCCACCCAGCGCAAGTTTACATGTAAAAGACACTAAGGCATCGCTGCTCCCAACACTCAAATTTAAGAAGTTATTTTTCTTAGACATTTAGCAGAATGGCTCTTCTGCAAACAAATGAGAAGACAGACCTCACTCATCAGCCTTGGACTGACCCACAAGGAGACCCCATCTCTTTCCTCTCGCTACATACAAAGCCTCTTGAAGACTACCTCAATAACTTAGACATCCACAATCTCAGGAGGCTGCCACATCCCTGGGCAGTGGGAAGGACTCTGAGCTCCCTGGCAATGAGACTGATCAGCGATACTTGGAGGGGAAAACCTACCCTGAATTTACCTTCAGAGGCAGACAGTGGGATATTTACACTGAGAGAACTTTGTGAGGACTCTTCTCATGTGGAAAAGGTTTTATTTACTATGCTTTAACAAGACAGGATTTGATTTACAACTAAGGGCGCATTTTCCAGAGAGCTTCAAAGGAAAAGAATATATAAATAAAACAGAAAAGGTGCATGTGTGTGGGATAAGAGACATTTACCATGGAAAATGTTGCCATAAAAAAAACCTCCAGGTGGTAGCACTGGAAAATATTACAAACAAAATAGCAGAGAGCTGTATAGGGTTTTTTTAACAGTTGTATACAATAAAAAGAATGCAAACAGAATGAAATGTTCTTTAATTAAAACAAAATGATATCCCACCTGGAAAATCCCAGCCAGGCTCAAATTGTTCCTGAGTGACCCCAGGGCAGCCATGGGCTACAGCCAAGCCTGTAAGTCACTTAAACACCCTGCCCAGCTCTTCCCAAGTTCTCACTCCCTGGAACGGCAGGACCAGCTAAAGAGCCCTTTGTTTCCATTCAAACATATGTAGGGGTGGAAAAGCTGTTCAAAACATTAAACAGAAACAACTGAGGACTGTTACTATTCCAAGAAACAAATTAAGAGCCAGAGTCTAAAATGCCCGGAGCGCTGGCAGTGCCAGCTGAAGTCAGATGTCACTGGCAACACTCAGCATCGCTCAGCCTGTGGGAGGGGGACAACTGGTTCCATCAAACCTGAGGATTTAAAAATCACCATCTCCTTCAGATGTATTTTTGGCATTATACCATTACTTCTGACACTGATTAGATACATTTTATAACAAGAGTAATAAATTAAAGTTTTATTGCTAGCTCATTAAAAGGATGAAACACCTCCCAAATTCAGCTAATAGCTAGTAAGCCATCTTCCCTTTAAAACATTAACACTGACAAGTAATATAAGCAGGGCAAATTAAAAGTTATGTCAAAGTTCGTGCATTGGAGGGTTTTGTATCAAATAAGCTAATAAAAACCATAATCTGGTGTAAAATCAATTCAGATCTCAAATAATATATTAACCTTTCTAAATAACTATAAAAAAAAGCTTGTACTTCGGACAAGCAAACTTTTATGTTCTCCTTTAAGTTCTAGAACTATTTTTTCTTTTCAGATTAAAAAATGTGTGTTACTGGAATACTTTGCATTTTTGCATTAATTAAACAACACATAAGGAGAACTTAATGTTTTCCTATTTCAGGCATAATTCAGACTGCACCAGTAGACTTGGCTACAGTTTTCCTCACATTTTCACAGAGGCTGGCTGGCGACACATATATTATGAAAAGAAAAGAATAAGCACATATCCATGTCAGATAAATACATTCTACTCCCTCAAACTGAACTTGCAGACAATTAAATCCTGTTTTCTCTCTCCAAACTCTTCCCACTCCTTTGGTTCTGCCACTGGAGAGAACACATTTGTTGCTACTTCAGTCCCTGATTACATCCCACTATACCTCCACAAGCCTCACACATACTTTGCTCCTTCTACCATATTCTTTAAGAAACAACTTCTACTTCAGAGACTAACCTGTTCCTAGATAATGTTTGTGACCTCTATAGCTCCCAAGGCACTACACTGTTCATTTGGGCCACCCAAACCCAAGATTCTGTCCATCTCCAAGGAAGATGCTGCCCTTCACCACTACTTCCAAGTCACCTCTTTCCTGTAAAAGATACTTACCAGTCTTCAACTTCCCATTCTAAATTTCTCACAAATTCCTTTGTGAAAGAGTTCTATAAGCAACACAATGGCAGTGAACACTTTGAAATCAGTAAATCTACTTAAGCACTGTATATAAACCTACAAATACTGTATGTCCTTTGTACATTATACACTGTTTTTCTCCTTGTTGCATGCCATTCTCTGCTGGCTTCTCCAGAAGACCAATACCAACTGCAAGCTTATTACCCTGAATGTGCACCCTCATTCTTGCTAAAGCATCTTGACACATGGGCATCCTCTACATGTACTCTGCACCAAAGGCCCTGGGAACATCCCTGCCTCCTGTAGCACAATTCTATATTGCCAGCTCTAGGCCGGACACAAACATAAAACACAATAATGATGATCATTATCTGTGGAGGCTTGAACATACTTTGATTTCAAAGATCATCAATATGCACCTCAGGTTGCCAAGTTTCTAACGAAAAGATAAGATCCCAGGAAAGGAACTTGTATTTCAGTGCTCATAATCCATAATTTATTTGGGGTTTGTTCTTGAAACTACATTAGACTTTAAATACTAAGAAAACCCAAACCAAACTCAACAAAGAAAAAAAAAAAAAGGCAAAAACCACACCAAAAAGCAGAACACAAGCAGCTGAACGCACTCTCCAAAAATTAAGTTAAATTCTTATCTAATGGGTTAAAAAACAAAAAATCAACACTAATAAAATTGAGACACAGTCAAGCACTTCACTACTACTTCTTGATTCCCATGCAGCACAGTAACAGTGCAAATGAAGCTGGAGCACTTTGTGATACTGATATGGAAGGGCAAGAGCACATCTTTGCAGTCTGACTCATACTCCACATTAAACAATAGGAGTAAATATCACACGTGATATTCTCTCCATTTAACAAAATAAGTTGGGAAATTAATTTAGGTATTTATGAAGCGCCAACCAGACCAGTACGTCTCACACATAACTGACACATGCTGAAGTACTTTAAAGGTTGGAGAACAAGCAAAGGACTTTTCATTTGCCTGCTAGAAAAGTTTAGCCCCCTTTGCTTACTGATGGCTGCTACACTGCAATGAATCTGATTGACTCTTACAGCTGATACTGCTTCAAATCATAACTACCAGTGGGGAAAAATGGATATGCATATTACAAGTGGTCTATCATTCAGTACTACCAAATGACTGCAAATAAATTATTTTAAAACTTCAAGATGGGTATAAAAAAATACTGGTAATGCCTTTAAATCAACACTGTATGTATGGCAATGGTGGAGTTCTACTGTTCAAAGCTGACACAAAGACTTTACATTAGAAAAGACCAGTGTAATAGTCAAGCCTTCCTTTTAATTCCATTATTCCTGCAAAACCATTTTTCTAATCAGGCAAATGCAATGACCACAACACTACCAGAAAGCACTAATTTTAGAATACTGTGTAGTTTCTGAAAATAAAAAAAAATATATTTCAATCTTAAAAGGAAAGTTAAGCTCTTCAACTGCTAAAATAGTGAGAAGAGCAATCAAGAAAAGGCAACTAATCAAACAGAATACTGATGATACACACACGCTGCTTTTAAAGCAGAAAAGAACCAAAATAACACAGAAGTAATTATTTGATAACAAACTCTAAATTCCAGCAATTGAAACACAACATAAAAGAAATATAAATATATAAACCAAATAAATTTGTAAGGTCATTACAACCCATGTAAGCTTTACCAACTTAAAATACCTTAAATTAAGTTCTACAAGACAAAATTAAGGATGATGGACAGCAAGAAGTACTCACCTGCAAATCTGGCTTGTGTGCAATCCCACCTCCAGCCACTTGATTTCCTGAAGGATCTCTGAGCAAACTTCAGAATTTATCAAATGCCTTTCCCCCAGAAACTAAAATGGGAGTGATACTGGTCTTCCCATAAACATTAAAAGAAGGAAATCCAAGTATCTTGATGGAAAACCTAATGGAACTTCAATCTGTTCTTTAATGCTGACACTGCAAGAGGCTTGGGGTTAATACTCATTCATTTTAAAAGAGAAAAACAAAATAAATTTACACCACAAACAAGTAATCCCAAGCAAAGCACAGGAAAAGTACAATTTTATACAAGGAAGATGTTGAGAAAAAAAAACAACTTTAGAGTTACTGATAGGAAGCAGAGTGACATTTATAGCTCCTTGTAAATATCAATATTGTATATTTAGAAAGGGATAAATTTTACTTGAACTTCTATTCAATTCATCATATAAAACCAACAGTGAAAAAGTTCCCACCTAATCACTTACCTTTTCAAATCCTGAAACCAGATTTAACTGGGAGAGTCAACTTGCTAAAAGTATGTCTTTTTTAAATTTATTTTCATTTTTTAAATGTGAAAGGATACGAGGAGTTCCTTCTGTCCTACACACCAGGTAGAGACATGCAGCAATTACATGGGTCATCTTTCTCCCTCGGGTTAGGTGTTTGCTCACAGCCATCTTGAAAAAATTAAAAGCTGTATCCAGACAATGTTGATTGAGCTGAAGCTGGTTTCCCAAGTGGTGAATTTGACGTTTCCCTAGAAAAAATAACAAGGAAACAAAGCAAACAAACAAGAGGCTTAACAACTTTATAGTTAATGTTTTGTTTGTTTGGGGTTTTCTGTGCAGTGGATTTTTTTTTTTTTTTTTAAAGACAAAATTGAGGGGGCATATTTTGGATTTCATCTCTGTGTGAAATACAATAAGATCTCAAGTTTCAGGAACTATATATCCTCAACTACTGAGGACAAGCAAATGCCTCATTTTGGACAGCTAGAATTGAAATACATGCAATCAATGAGCCGTGGAAAACAAAGCTACAAACATGAGCACCCGAGAGGATATAGAACATAGTCAAGACTTCACAGAGAAGAGATGATGCCCCCTTCCCTTAACATCCACTGACAATTAGCACTGGTTAGCTGTCCATCAGTACAACTGAAAACAAGTCATGGCATGCTTGATACTGACACGCAGAAGAGACTTTTTGTTTCAGCCCTCCAGGAAGTGATGAAGCTTGCAGTTCCTCTAGCTACAACTGAAACCCACAAGGAAAGGAGCTCTGCTTGAAGCTCGCCCTTGATCACCACTGATGGAAGGTACTTCCTCTGAAGGGTATTGCACCCAGGCCTTCATTTCAGGCTTGGCTGCCAGACTGGCAAGATTAGATTGTGGCTTCAGAAAAACAATGTGCCTTCACCCTTAAATGAAACAATAAAAAGAGTGTGCTTTGGATGATTCATGGCAGGAAGTGGTACAGCTGCGGGAAACAAGGTCCAGTGCATCCTCACAGCTTCAGCTTCAGAAGAGTGCGCCAAAAAGACAGCTTAAGAAAAGCTGGGGGAAGTCATGAGGAAAACAGAGTACTGGAGTTGATTGGTATAAGGGGTCAGATGGCACATCAAGAAAAATCCTTTAATTCAATGTGCTGGGCAGATGTTTCCAGTACGTGTATTTACAGGAAGTGTTCATCTGTTCCCTTCAGAGATGTCATGAGTAGCTTTGCTGAAGGAGGTACAACACCTGCCATGCACCACAGCCACCACCACTCACAGAAAGTGATGGTGACCACACGATGCTTACCAGACCAACATCAGCACCTGCACAGCCATCTTAGTTTACGCAAATCCCTACATCATCATCATCATCGCTAACAACTCAGTAAAAATGCTTCACTTCTGAACAACTTTCTGCCAAAGATGCTGATTCAATTCAGCTTTAATAAAAAGCGACTCGAGACATTCAGCCAGGGCCAGCAAGACTCCAGCCAAACAGAAGCTGCCACAAAGCAACAGCTTCCCCTTCCCGCCTGTCTGGCAATTAGTGTCCTCATCAATGAGATCTCCTTCAACGCACAGTAGTCAACCAGGTGTAATACATTTGGATAAAGAAGTAACCACAGAGGAAGGATACATCACCTTCCACAGAATGTGTGCATACAATAAGCTACTTAAGAGTAATCCAAAGCCCATTACATGAATAATTTTTCCACTGCTATCAGCAGGTCCTGGACTGGTACACACCAGCTTCAAATACAAATACCACACCTTTCCAAAACTAAGCTGCTAAACTAGCACTTGCCCTCCCCTGATTTTTATTTCACACTCTACAACCTGTGTGCTGAAGGTGGATCACAATTTTATGTCCCTAAGAAAGAATTAATTTATACTCATCTGTGGGCAAAAATGCAAACGTACTTGCCATTGAGTATTACAACTCATTTCTGCAGTGGCAGCAAAACAGCTTCCCTGATCAACCCCTCCCAAAACAAGTCCACTTTAGAGGCCAGCATGGATCAGCAAGGCTATGGAAACCTGCTTCTTCTTATCACCTGAGCTTCCTATTTTATCTGGTTGCATGTGCCATGTGCGGCTGCTGAGACGAAGACACAAAGAACCATCATTTGTAGAGATTTTAGGCACTACAGGCAGACATACAACCATTTAGAAATAATTAAAAGAGAATAGACATGCCCATGGCCATGAACCACCCTCAGCTGCAGGGAGATACAGACTGGAATCAATGCAGCATCACAGGCACAGCATCCCCTTTAGGTAAGTTGGTGCAGTTCAGTGTCCTCAAAGTCACAAAGGCAGATGGTAACAAACAATTCGAGTGGTTTTAAGCGTCAGCTGAATTTTGCTTTTAAGTAAAGCTTTTGTAAAAACATGAAGATGACAGTGGCTGCAATGCCAAGGAAAAGCCATATTCAGTCTTGAATACTTCATGTGCTAATGGTGGAAAGGTGGTATGCAGGGCTCACCTGGCTCCACAGGACCAGCACTGTGTAGGACCCCAAGAAAGAAGAGGCGATGGCCTCTCATGCCATGACAGCAGCTGATGTGGTCCAGGGCACACACCAGAGAACAGCCCAGATGAATGGAGATGCAGAGTAAGAACAGGACAAGCAACCATGAGACTTCTCTCCCAGCACTCCCCTGGCCCATTCCTATTACAAGATAATCCTTCTCCCAAGAACATCACCCTCATTCAGGATGCCGCATCTCAGAAGGCACTTGAGAAACAAAGAACATACTAGAAGAAGAAGGGGGGAGCTCTCCATCCAGCATCAATACTCTTAAAATGCAATTACTTTAGGGGTGGCCAGTCACTGTTTACTGACAAACACCAAACAGATCTAAGAGCACAGAAAGGTACTCGTCCACTTAGTACATGTATTTATTTGACAGTGTTACTCAGCCTCCAGTAGACCAGTGAAGGCTTTAATTCTGTGTGCTAGTACTCCCTCAAGCTGCTTTGTAGCATTATATCAGTCATGCAGTTTGTGGAAAAATTAGACCACTGATCCCCAGAATGAACAGCTTAACACAGGACAGGAAGTGCCTTAGAAATTATGTGCATCTTGATGACTAACTTAGGTTTGTCTTTATCTGTTACATGAGAGAAAGAAATGTACTACTTATAGCATCATTCGAGATAAATATTTATATTCTGTAACCAGTCTCCCATTTACCAAAGATAGATCAAAAGCTTTGTTGTTTCCCAACACCCCTTGAATTTAACACAACAGCAAAATTCTATTTTCTGGTACCTTAGGCAACACAAAAAAACAACCTGGAAAAGCTAGTACCAGCAATTGTGCTTCTAGATTTTTCCACAGGAATGCAAAATACCATGTAGCCCCTTCACAGATTCAAAAACCATCTCCATTCAAAAAGTAGCGCCCAGAAAAGGCAGGTATCACCTAAATGGCTCTTGCCCCAGTTCTGCAGTACAGTACCAAACTGTTGTATCATCCCAGTCAGATATCAGCCAAACTTAATTTTGTGACTTCCAACCTCTTCTGCCAATCTCAGCAATGACATTTACAGAGCGAAAACTACATCTCATAATATTTTAACTATAAATACAGCAATTTAATCTGTTGGTATCTTATGTGCAGATGTTCATACCTAGAGAAACTGGGCATACATGAGTCACTGCCCCCCAGTGATGTGGTCAGTGCAGGGAGAGGCTGCAAGCACAGGGCTAGGAAGATGAGCCATTCCCTCCAGCTAACCTACAGTACTGCATTATGCCTATCAGCCCTTGAACATACTCCTACTGCTCCTCACTAGCTAGGTGGCATTTTATAACCTTCCATTTGCTATTTATCTCCTGACGGTCTCCATCCTTTGCTCCAGACTACCAGTGTGGCTTCAATCAGCCCTAATGGCTGGCTAATGCCCTTTCTGCCAGTTTGACCATATGGTCCCAGTAGGAGGTGAGCTGGTCCAGCTATCTGCAAGGATGCAACAAACCTTCTGATCTCAGCCAGAACAGTGGGAATATCCAACATTACAATGCAATTTATTAGCAATCTGCTCAGCTCTGCATTCACCAGATTACATTGTAGTGTTACAAACTCGAACTAATTGAACTGCTCTACTGGATGGAAAAGAACTGCCACACCTTTAAACCCTCCTGCTCTCTGCATTATAAAACAAAACTGAAGACAACAGCTTCCTGACTTTCTTATCCATTTTATCCAGTAAAATGTTTTGGGTTTTCTTTAAAAAGTTTGAGTGGAAAACTATTCTAAAAACTTGCAGCTATTATTTCAGTACTGTAAAGGAATGTCATCCTACAGAACAGTCAGAAATAAGTATGCATTGTTTTCTAAACTGCTAGGCGAGAGTACAAGATATAAAACAAAAAACACAGGGATAAAAACAAGTCTCTTCGTAGGCACATCTTTTATTAGTAACTTGCAATAAGAGTTGCCTCTTTTGGGCCCTACAGGTTTTTTGACAGATCCAAAGGTTCTTTTTTTAAACCAAAGGCAATAGAGCCTTTAAGGTCAAAGTTTACACTTCATTTGCCTTGAAATTTAGTGACGGCATTAAAACAGTGTCTAGGTATCTTAGGGAAATGGACAAGGAAGAGTGTCTTTCTAAAAAAGCAGCATGAACTCATAAACAAGGTTGCAAAAAAACTTCCCTCACCAGCAAAAGAATAAAATAATTCTTCTTAAAAGAGCAAAATAAGTCCGCAAACTACAGAAATTCTGTGACATAGGAACTGCCTGGTATGTGTCCTCTATTTATTTCCCAAAGCCTTATAATACCATCAGGGTGGAGGGGAAGACAAGGGGGTGCAGAGGAAGAGAGGTGAAAAAAAGATTGCACTTTAAGCAAGACAAAATCAAGTTCCCAGGCTACCAAGTAGTAAAGTTTATCGTGCTCCTGAATCTGCATCTAAAAACAAAAGGCCCTTTTCACATTTTCGTTCCAAGTCTAGTAAAAAAAAAAGTGGCATTACTCATTTACTCCCAGCATGCTGAAAGAAATAACATCATCTTCTCAACCAACGCCAACCTCAGTGCTTTGAATTGGCATATTAGACCTGAACTGACAAGTTCAGATAGGACCACTGAATGCTACTGCAGAAAATGAGTATTCTTTTGATGGAAGGAACAGTGGTTATTACAAAACAAAATGTGTTTTGTAGGGTAAAAATCACCATCACAAAAATTGATTTGCAAGAAATCTTGAACATATTACATGCTTACACAAGAGCCAGTTGATAGCAAAACTGCAGCTTAAGTTATAATAGCAGCAAAACAGAGAAAGGGAGAAAAAAAAAAAATCAGACCTACTCTTTACAAGCAATTTTCTTTCTTTTATGATCTCAGTACTACAGAAACATCTTGTTCTCTTCCTCTGTTCAAGAGGAATCATACCTTTTTTTTGGATCCCTAAAAGTCAGTAATGTCAAGCAGCTACAGCTATATATTACTCTTCTCTGGCTTCTGCTTGCTCATCTGCATCCCTCCTCTCAGACTGACAGAGACTGTAACACTGCTATTTCAAAGTAGTACTTTTCTGTATGAAGAGTAATTTTCCCAGGAAATAATAGGCAATATATAGCCAGAGCTTAAATTAATTGTTATTATGATACCAAATCACATCAACAAAATCCAGGCATATAGATTCCCACTCCCCTTTCCTGCAATTTGCTCTGGGGGCCCTGGAAACTAGCAGTACCTGGATCTGGCAGTGGAGCCATGTTAACAGAACTAATCATCTCTTTTTTTTTTCTTGCAAAAAAGGATTGTTACGGTAACAAACACCAGCTTCTATTAAAGGAAGCATTTTGAATGGGTTCTGCTGAGTATTCATTTCCAGAATTTGAATTACTTTACCGACTGAATTTTATATGTATATTTTATTCTGCATTTGGGGTATCACTCCTATTCCTTCTTTGAAAAGGTTCCCCAAAAAAGCTCCTGAAAAAGGGAAAAAAGAGCAGTTTTTATGTGTGGGCATCCCCCTGCATGTTTTGTCATATCTTTCAATTTCAGCAAGTCCAGCTCAAAGCCTGAATGAACTTCCCGCTCTTTGCTTCATGCCAGTCTTCTATGCTGTTTGTATTACAAATACATAAAACAAACAGACAAAGCCACAATAGTGAAAGTTCAAGAATATCAGTAGGGTACTCTTCGGAAGGCTGGTCCCAGAAGCCTAATCAAGGGTAGAGTTCCATGATCAAAGACAAGAAAACATTTAAGCCCAAACTATGGCGGAGGCAGGGAGGAAACGGAGGTGATGGCTGCAGCGATTACACTGAGCATTTCCAGCAACATGCATAATACCATGGGTGAGAAGCAGCTTTATCCCTCTGCGCCTGCAATGAGAAAGGCCAGTGAACAGTAAATGCAGCAGCACAGTAGGACATTACAGCAGCGCTGACCCAGCACAACAACTTCAGTTTATTCCCAGGAACACCTAACTGCCAATGAGAAAAGTGATGAACATGCCAGCCTCACTCCCATGCTCTGCCTAACTTCAGCCTAGCCCTAAATCTCCACTTTGTCACCATGTTATTGTGGTTGCACCCCATGTCCCCAGACCCACACTTATGTCCAGGAGAACCCACCAGTGTCGGCCCCAGGGCTGCGCAATCTGAAGTCCATGCGAGCTCAGCCACCCTTTTGAGTGATGTATCCCCATGCCTATGTCACCTGGACTGCCTAAGGGTACACTCTGTTCCTGTTATCTCAGCAGAGTAAACCAATTCTTGGCCTTTTCTCTATGATATTCCACCAGTTGTGCCAGCACAACTCTCTGTAGGGATGCACAGAAAACCAAACCAATATACTGAACCTTCTTAAAAATAACCTCATGAGATTAAAAAAAAAAAAAAAAAAAAAAAAGACCGA
>JASSUY010014823.1:5697-22031 GCA_032466535.1 Forpus xanthops | reverse complement strand
TCTTCATAGGGGAGGTGCTCCAGTCCCCTGATCATCCTCGTGGCCCTCCTCTGCACTTGTTCCAATAGTTCCATGTCTTTTTTATGTTGAGGACACGAGAACTGGACACAGTATTCCAAGTGAGGTCTCACAAGAGCAGAGTAGAGGGTATGTGTGGCACAGAAGACTCTACCACAATAGGGATAATCCCCACTGGGAAAGGGGACAAAATTATTCAGAGCACCTCACACCTGGAGAATGACACATTTTTCTGATTACTTTTAACAGAGTAAGTCTGGCAATAACATAATAAAGTGTTTAAACAATCAAAACCAACCACCACCTCCTCCCCCCAAAAAAATCCCCAAAAACCAGTAACAACAACAACTAAACAAAAAAACAAAACAAAGGACAAAAAAAAAGGCACGAAAAAAAAAAACGCCCCAAAAAAAAAAACCCCCAAGCCCCCCCCCCCAGAAACAAAAATTTTGGTTGCAATGAGAGCTTTTCAAGCCAGTTCTCATCTCTCATTAGATACAGTTATATGGAAAACTTCTACATGCTTTCACTTGCCTTGTGCTGAATTATCTATGTTTTCAAAATAGCAAACTTTGGCCTCAGAAGGCTGAACATTTTTGTGGATTTTTATATCTTTGAGAAACTGAGCCACAGAGGGTATGAACCACAGAGGAAGGGCATCCAGGACCACAACAGAAGGGACAGCACTTGCTGCTTTCTAGAAGGGCAAAATGTAGACAATGATTAGTTGCACCACTGCAAAAGGAACCCCATGTTACTGGGGCAGGTTGAACGTCCCTTACTCTGACATACTGCCCTGTGTGCCATAACTAAGAGAGGTTTTCAATCTAAAGGGCCGTGAAAACCAGAGGAAAGGAAAGAAAAGAAAAAAAAAAAAAAAAAAGGGTTGTAATGACATTAGGAAAAAAAGTGGCTGCAAGAATACTAAAATAAGGCAGGAAGAGACGGAAGAGAGAAGCAGAGATCAGAATGAGATTTAGAGTAATACAGCTGTTTAAAAAAATGCTACTTATGAAAAATCATTGAAAAGCTGGCCTGCAGTTACTGAGCTTTTTCTTTCCTTTCTGGAGGCAAATGGATCTTGCCTCATCAGTGCAAGTTTGTTAGGTCTCTGGCCATGTACACAGTTATAACATTTTGGACAGAAGAACAAGCAGCACTGACTTTAATGTTTTCAGTCACCAATATCTCTCCCAGGCTTGTTCCATCTGCAGGTGCACATACTTGCTTGGCTCCTTCTGCGTGCTTCCATTCTTTTTTTGTAACAAATGATGGACATTTAAACCCTTTCCACACAAATCTGGGAGGATAAACCAGAGGCTTCAGCCAAATTTACACTGTCTGGCCAGTAGCATAGAAAGATTTTCTGATATCACAATTTCCTTTCCTGTGCTATACAACATGAGTGAATTTTACCCGGGAATTTTGAAGGTCATTAAACATTTTGGGGAGCAGATCCACAGCCATCCCACAAACCAGAACAATGGAAGTCTGCTTGTTTTGCTGGTGAGGAGAAAGATTTTATACTAAGGCAACAGTGTTTGATGCCACTAGCAGAGATATGTATTCATGCTGTGCATGCTTAGCTGTATAAAAAATAGATCAAGAGGGGCTATTTTATTATTTTGGAAAGAGAAGGAGAGAGAAAAAGAATGAAACTTAATTTGTTTGAAATGTTTTTAAATTTTTAAACATAAAAACCCATTAAAAAAAAAGGACATTTTAAACATAAAAATCCCTATCAACCTGTAGCTTGAGTTATTAACTTAGCATACAAAATTAAAAGAAGAACAGTCATTATTGAACCCAGGAAATAGGGACAGATGGGAAAAAAAAAGAAGGAAATTAAAGGGGAAAGACTATTATTTTCATGCAATCAAATTCTTACATAAAAATGGGGATTTTGTCTGTTAAATCTTGATGCGCACAAAATCAGCCTGGTCTAAATGTCTTAGTCATGGCAGGGGGTTAAAAAAGAGAATATTTGAGAATAATGTGAATTAAAAAGGGAAGTTAGTTTAAATTTCTGTTTGGTAGGGCCTGAGGCCTACAACTCCAATGGGAATACACTGTAGCCGGAGGGCTGATGAATGCCCCTAATGAAGTTGGACAACCTAGAATACATGCATAAAATGATTTTAAATATTGATATGATGTCATCGTGCGTCTGAAGACATTGAAATGTTTATTTTCAGAGCCAGACAGGTTGCATCTAATTTATAATGGGGAGGGGAACAAATATTTACATTTTTTAATGTAGCAATAAAACAATTATGGGATTTAGGGAGAAAGAAAATATTCATGGTTCTTGAAGAGTAAAAATGCATGTTGTGATGTAAATGACTTAGAGAAGCTTATACCAGCAGATATCAAGAAATGCCCTTTTCCTTTTTCCTTCTTGATAAGAAATAGATTCATAAAATATCTAAAGTAAAAGGACCCTTTGATTAATGTTAATTATATTTAACCTGTTATATGTATAGTAGAAGGAACAGCTTAAATATATCATCAAGGATGACTAACTTATCGATATATTCTGAATGTGTCTATTATAACATTTCCATGACATTGACTGGTTTTCAGAACAATTCTTACCATGAAGAAAAGGAGACGTGGTGTTATAATGGTACGTTCAGTTCCGTTGTGATATGAAAGTTTTTACTGAGAATGCCTCAGGGCAGCTGTCTGCCTTGTGTGTTCAGTATTACGGATGTATAACACACAGGGGTGGAAATGTATTAAAGGCAGAGCCATTTCAGTCTGTTGGAGGTTGTTGGTGCTAAGATCCAATCCTGATGGTCCTCAGACCAACCTAAAAAAAAAATTAAATCACTTGCAAAAATTGCCTAGGATGCTTCTTTCTCTGGTACTTTTGCTCCTGGCTGACACACATCCCTACCTGCAAAGAAAAAAACACTTAGATTACATATCAGTTCTAGTGCAAATTAGAGCAGCTTCCTTATACATGAAGGTGTTTGGGGGGTGATTTTCTGTTTCTATAAAGCATAAGTTTGGCATTGTCTGCACTTAAGATATGTGCTGGCAAGTAGGAATGAAAACTTTCACATCTCTCTGGTCCCATGCATACCTTTCAACCAGTGGTTTAAGCCAATTTGGAATAGTTAAGCACATGCCTAACTCAAAGTATCTCACTGAGGCTTCCTCTGCATGAAGATATGTAACTTCGTGCTGAATCACGACCTGTATAATTGCAGACACAGCTTAACATCAAACAGGTCCTTTAAAAGAGTCACACACTGTAGCGTATTGTTCCACTTAAGGTATCACAGACACTAGAAATACTGCCTATGATATGGGCAGTGCTCTTGTTCTATCCAGCCTTGAGGTAAGCTCCAGAATGGGTAAAATATTTTCAGGCATACAATGGCAAAATGGTCAGAAAAGCCTTCTTCCACTGGACACTCTTCCTCTTCCTGCAACACAGATATTGACAATGACTGGATAGGAAAATGAGGCACAGTAAGTTAAAACTTGAACAATACTGCTGGACACAGTCATCAAATATGAAAAAGAGATAGAAAAGTTAGTGGGAAGGGCAGCATGGTTGAGGACAAAGGATATGTGAGGAATTCACTTTATTTTTTTATTGAGTAAGATAGTTAATTGAGGAAGACTGGTCAGAGATGTGTAAGGTCACATACTGCCCAGCAGAAGCATGCACGCATTGATTACTTGTCTTCCCACAGTATCAGAAAGAAGGAGCATCCAATAAAATGAGCAAGCACAGCATTTACAACGGAAGCCAATTTTTGTACTGATCACATAATTGTGCAAATTTTCTGCAGCAAGATGATTATAAGAGTCAAAAAATACTAATAGATTTGAAAGATTAGACAAATTTATAAAGGATATCTTCTTATATCTGGATATAACCTCTGATTCAGGAAATTACTAAACCATTGATTGTCAGGAAAAAAGTCACTTTATATGTCTCCTATTTCCTCTGCTTTTCCCTTAACCATCCATTCCTGTTAATGCCAAATAGTAAACACTGTTACAAACCCTTATGAACAATGTACATACAACCTGCAGATGTGTATTAGTTCATCTCCACGAGCTAGCCACTGGAAAGCAAAACAATTCCTGTCATTCTTGACTCAAACTTCAAACAGAATCAACTGTCAATAGGGAATGAGTTACAGATTAAGGACACCACAAACAGGGAAGTCTGTACAGGCCCACTCTTGGTGGATGTGTGTATGAACCTCCACATGCACATTCAGAGCTTAGCCCAATGCCCAGTTATTGTTCCTGCACCCTCGGCTTTCCCGAACCACCATGTTTCACACTATGTCTCAGGAACTATTTGTTGAGTTTTCATGTCATATGTTACAGCTATTTAAAACTAATTTTAATTAAGGAATGGATCAGATCTCATGATTTCAGCTATCCTCTTTTCTGAAGTGATTGCCCTAGAAGGGGAGTGTTTGAATCTCAATTTGGTAATCAAATAGCCAAACTATGTGATTAGACTAAACCAAATTAGTGCCCATTCACCAGCTGACACTCCCAACTAATGCCTCCTGCTACTAATTGACTTTATTTGCACTTCCCTTAATGCAGACTACCTGTTTTCAAGCTGTTAACTGGATTTACATGCCTTTCAGCTTGGTCTTTTTGATAAACATCCTGCCTCTCTCTTGCTCTTCACTTATCCCTACCAGTATCAGCTCTTTTACCTTCCAACTCTTTTTTCTCTTTTTCTTTTGTACACTTCTATTTTTAACTTGCAACTCTCAAATAAACAAGCAGTATAATTTTGGACAATATACAGTGACACATTGTGAAAATTCAGTGTAAGAAGGCAGGTGAGAGCTGCCTTTGGGTAGAAAGCTGTCCCCAAAACCAAAGAAACCTGAACTGGCTAAATGGTTTTAGCATAAAGTCAGGATTCTTTGACTGCAAGAAGCTTCCTAAACTTTATCCGCTCAGGCCTGGGGGTTGGAGCATGGCTAGGAACACGAAATCATGCCTGAGTCCTCATGCCCTAAATTCAGCCTCAGTTAATGTGAACACTCAAAAAATACCTGTGTCTGCCTCTGGCATTGCTTATGTGCATGGGGCAGGTGTAAGGCAACCCAGAGAAGGCAGCCTCAGCAGGCACTGAGCACTCTTGCTCAATGGGGTGCTGGCAGCACTTTCATCTGTAGGGACATATAATACACTACAGCTTTGCCCAGCTACCATGGTATACACTCTGGGTTATATAGCACAAACCAGAGCAACCCCCTGGCATGTGTAAATGGTGAAAGCAGAGCTGAGTGTGCTACACTTCTCTTCAAGTTGTGCTGAGTACAGAACAGCCTTCGCCCTCTCTGCTTGTAAGTAACAGATCAGCCACATACACAGTCTGGATCAGGCTGCCACCAGACTTGGCTTAGGACTATTTAGGTTAATGAAATCACTTATCATTCCTAGAAAGTTTGACTATACAATACACATTGCCAAGAAAAACAACTGTATGTTAGTATCATTCACTGCTAACATGGGACACAAAGGAATTTTAAAAGACCTTCATCCATGACAGCTTTTAGTGGGAAAAGCATGAGCATGGTAAGAAGACAGGTTTTTTTTTTTTTAAAAAAAAAACACCTTTAATTTATTCCTAAATATCAACATTATTTAAAAATATTATAACACTTATAGATTCGAAACGTGATCTTAGCTGTGTAAAATTGCATTCATGAAACAGAAAGTAGCATTATTTTAATGCTCTTAAAATTGAAGTAATAAAGTTTAATTCATTTTTTCAGCTGAAAAAATTATCTGAATATAATTATCAATTGTAATTCAAAGTGAAAATATGTTTCAATTCATGTTTAACTTTTTGACACTTTTGTATTGTAACATATACAATTTCAAAATCATTTAACGTATTTTGTTTCTTCTTCTACAAGACAACTGAAAAGCTTTCTACAATACTGGTCAAAGCAAAATTCTCATTCCTAAAGGATTGTGTTCACTCAGCTGATCTTTTTTATGTGTATAAAAATCACCTCTTTGTTTTCTGCTAATCAGTAATCATTAGAAATGATGGACAATAGGATTTGTCTGGAGAGCTGTAAAATTTTTAGAATACATTTGCACGGCTGATTTAAAAATCACATAGTATAATACATATTACAGCATATTGTCTTGGCCACCTTAGAAGAAATCATTGATACAACTGAGTAAGCCAGCACTGGCCTTGATGAAATAGCACTGGCACAAAAGAAATAGTGCAGTAATGCATTCCCAGGAATTGAGAGCTAATAGAGAGCAACATAAAAGATATTACCTAGGATGTAATACTCTTATTCTCATACATACCACTTCATTTTGCATCAGGATGCAGACAAGCTCAGAAGAGAACCTTTGGGAAGAAAAGGGGAGGATGAGGTACAAGGTTTTGCCTGTGAATAGGAAAATATGATTCACCTATAAAACCTTTCTGGCCCAAGTGTAAGGCACAGGCGCTCAGTGACATTAGGTATGAATTTTAAGGAACTCAAGCAAACCAGATTTTTATCATTCCAGATCTGCTCTTGAGTTTTATTCCTCCTCTACAACTCCCTTCTCATCTTGAGCAGAAAAGTCCCATACTGGTAAATGCATGAGGGCAGTAACCCTAGAGACAGATCTGAATTGTTTCAAACAACTGTTGTTCACTCCTGAGAAATTTGGCTGGATCTGGATAATTTAGCAAAAGTATGTTTGGGGAGTTTTTAGTCACATTTGTTACACTTACTTGCGTTGCTCTTGTGCCACAGCCCCACCATGCTATAATTTCACAGGAGCGTGACAGGTCCTATACCAGAGCTTGCAGCAAGTGCTTCTAGCCAAGAAATGCAACTGAAAGGGGGAAACGCAGGTTTCTTGGTCTCTAAATTCCTAAATTTTGCTTAGTGCTTTGCTTTCCAACATCTGTCCTGTAAAAAACTCAGATTTCTAAATCAAAGACTCCAGAGTCTTAATTTAAAATTGCCAGTCATTTACCACCCTTTCACAAGCAACAGTTTTTTGGTGTGGGTGTGAGTGCTCATTTGCCCCACACTTGCCATGATCTGAATCTCTTTACATTCTAGGACAGAGATATGCATCTCCGTTGCCCTGCATCTTCAGGCAGGCATTTACATCACCAGGATGCACATGCTAAACATTACTATTGTTATCAGGCACTGCCCACACTGCACTCACCTAAATGGCTACATAAGATGCACGGCAAAGGACAATCAACCTCCAGGTTTCTGGGCAAAGTACATACCTCTCGATTCTGTCATTGATTTGTCAGGAGATGTATACTCAAGTAGATGGTTCAGAAGAGGATCCTTTAGGAAGAGTGTGGTCAGATTGACCTCACTTTCACTGAGCTGACAGCCTGGTAAAGAAAGTTAAACTGAATATCAAAATCATCAGCAAAAAAACTCCTCTTTCTTTGATTGTACAGTTTAAGAGGAGCCATTCGAGCTCAATTTATTCTCTACACAGGAACTTCATTGATTATCTCAGACATTCATGCAGGAAGGAAGATGAGATAAGAAGGTTCTATTTTTTTTTTTTTTAAGTGATTGCAAGATGGAGAAAACTGCTTTGTGAGTGTAATATATACCATAAAGTTCCCTTTGTGTAATCTTCTACTGAAAAGTGAGAAGAGTTTACCTTTTCTGAACAAAAGAAACATTAGAGATGGGCTGATGATTACTGAGGGCAGAGATATGAATACTAGGATTAAGGTATATATTCAGATAGAAGATTAGCATACAGAAAAAATAAGTTTTCTTGGGTAAAATATTGTGGAGGTTCTCCCATTGTCTTGTACTGTCAATCACCAGCACTGAGAAGAGAGACTGAGCACTATTCATTTTTTTCCAAAGGGTATTCTGGTTTGATCTCAGGCTATCAGCTATAATGGGGATTTCCACTAAATTTGAGAGGGAATCAATCGTGATTCAAGACTGCTGCCATGAATGGAGATAGGTGTTCAACTGTGTTCTACCAAAGACAAATGGACACTTCACCAGCCTTGCTCTGGTGAGAAATGTGGGACTGCAAGCCCAAACTCCAAAAGCACACAGACACAACACATCACTGCTCCCAAGGTTACTGGAAAGGGTGAGGAAGCAATGCGTGTTTTATGTGAACTTTGGTGGTTGTAGTATGAATTGAATGGATTATGTATAAGCATACACTGGAAGAGTCTCTGCTCTCAAATCAGCTGCTCAAATGCAGTTATCCCAATGAAAACATTGTACCTCCTAAGGAACCAGGCAAGCATTTTCACATGAGGGTAGTTCTTGTGCATTGACGCAGAAGCTTTTAAGTTTATAAAGTTCTCAGGTTCATTTACACAGCACCAAAAAATCTTCAAAGGCAACCTTTTATGTAGGCAACATTTTATAAGTACATGCTTTGAAATAGTTGTTTTAATTGAGAACAACTAATCATCATATGAGAAGAAACTGGAGGGGACAGCAAGGCTCAGTCAGAATGCTTTTGTGCTTTTTTGATCTTGGGATTGCTCTGTGTCAGTCCAGTCCTCTGGCACAAGCAGAAGTGACATGTGAAATATATGAGTTGTGAGTGGCACTAAAAAGATGTTATGATTTGTGCTTTTATTCATAACACTCTGCTGACATCAGTTGAATACTGGAATGGGAGCCCCAAGAATAGCTGCACCAGCAAAACAGCTATACAACAGCCCTCCTACCTCAGTCCTAGCTGAGCAGCCTTTAAATCTCCTTTACAAAAAGCCTGGAAAGAGAGATCAGTCTCACCCATATCTTAAAACAAAGAGCATTTCTACTGTCCCAGCTAGATAAATATGAACTAAACCAGCAAAAACATTCTTACTTCACAGGTTGCTTCAGCAGGGTCACAGCAGAGCCGGCTGTAGGTAGTTCAAGAATTAAGAGCTGCAAAAGTAACTGGAAACATGCCTCAGGGAGGAGCAAAGCAGATCAGTATGCGTACCATCTCTTCAATATCTGCTTATACTGGTATTAGATTTTGGTGTAAGCATAGGTTATAGAGAACTGAGGTAAGGGACTCTTGAATTCCAATATCCTCTCTTACATTAACCCTTTTGTCCTTGGGCAAATCTCCTAACTTTTTTGATTCTTATCATTTATCTCTACAAATGCAAATAAAACTATACAGCCTATGTCATATTAGTGCTGAATGTTGTATACTACTACTAATTTTAACCACAGATTTATGCAGAAGTAGCAGTTACCAGAAAAAGTGTGTAGAGATGCTGCATCATGACACACCTTTTGAAAGCTCAGTACAAGGTAGAATATTCACATTTTGCATTTCTCTGGCACATGCATGCAGGTTGGGATGTTTTCTAATATTGTCTCCCAAACACTCTGAAGCTGACAAATCAAGCATTATTAAATAGACACTTAAAAAAATTACTCAGATGCTAAACCAATCACTGTAGGTTGTAGCTCAAAATGAAGTTGGAAATCTGCACCTTTTAATAAAACAATCTGCTTGAGAGCTGATGATATTTGGTTATGGAATTTATCTGTAAATATAATTAAAAATTCAATGAGAGAGTGCTCTGAACTGAGGGGTAAATATTCAGCACGATGCAGAGTGCTCAAGCTACATGATTCCCATTATCGTTAATGGGAGTCCTACAGCTAAATCCCTAAGCATCACGCTAAAAATTTACCCCCTAGTGTTTGCAGATGGAACAAAAGGATTATTGTACATACCAGCAGAAAATAAAGTTACCACTGACATTTTGACCAGAAAGCTTCCATCAGGATTGATCAGAGAAAGATTAAGACTACTAACTCCCCTGCAGACTGTTTCTTTGGGGTTTCTCCCATCTGAAAAGGCATTCTTGATTTTTATTTAATTCATTTCTACTTACTGGTTTTCACATCATTATATCTCTCAAATTCCTCTCCTTCTGGCTTCCTACCAGAACACTTCTCTCTGCTTCATACCAGGCTTCCTGGCTTCAGTGTGCACAGTTCCAGGTTCCTGAACCTTAAACATAATGGAAGTAAGAACAGAAGAAAAGTACATATGCCAATGACCTTTCAGCTGAGTTGGCCAAGTGTGCAAATTTACCCAGCAATAAAATGCTGCAGGGAACTTTGGGGTGATTAAAAAGTTGAGGGGGAGGGGAACACACACAAGCAACTTCATTCTTTCCTGGTTTACACCTTCTGCTCTTCTTGGGTCAGGGCTACCAGCTGTCAGGTGTCCCTATCCCTCTTGAAATCAATGACAATTCATGAGTTGAAGCCTGATCGTGCGAGAAGATTTAACAAGCATCCTTGATTAGGTATGGGTTGGAGCTAGACAATGCAATCCATTAACTTTTCTAGGTGCTTTTTCATAACACTTTCTTAGATAATGGAAATAATGTTTCTGACTCATTTTTTAAAATGTAAATATATCTGTATGTACACACACATACACATACCAAAATGAGAAAAAAACTCAAAAAGTCTAATTTCTTTTCTCAATTTCACTTATTCTAACTCAAAAATAACCAAAAGGATGTGTTTATCCTTTGTAGACCTTGCTGCAGTCCTGAGTGAATTTTTATGGGAGAGTTTTAAAGCCTTCAACAATAGGGGCTTATAATGTAAACACTGATAGACTGCTATTATAGTGTCGGTCATAAATACAATGCAATTTCATTTTATACAGTATTCTTCATACAAAATATCACAAAATGGTTTACAGTAGGCATCAACTTCAAGCTAAAGCAAAGTGAAAAAGAATTTAAATGTGAAATTTCATTGACTTCAGCAAGGGGGAAAGAATTCCTTACAGGATAACACAAATAAAAGTGCAAGATTTCTCCAGCCAGGCTTTTCTGTAGAAGGTTCTTAGCTGAGATCCATATATAAAAAGCACCCATCTCTCCAAAATTCAAGATTTCAGCTCCTTGTTCCTCTCATTAACTTTGTATACTCGTGAGGCTCCATTACACACCTCAGCAAAGACATTTGTTAAATATTCTCGCAGGATCAGGCCTAAACTCCTGAAATGTCATCAATTTCAACAGGGCTAAGGGTACCTGACAGCTTGCACCCTCGCAGCCCCGACCCAAGAAGAGCAGAAGGTGCAAATCAGTAAAGAATGAAGTTGCTTGCCTGAGTTCCCCTCCCCCTCAACTTTTTAATCACCCCCAAAGTTCCCTGCAGCGTTTTATTGCTGGGTAAATAATATAATGAAAAAGTGTCTACATAACACAAGCCACATGGGCACAGACAGCTATTAAAACTGAAATGATTTATTTTGCAACAATCCGAGGTAGCACACTTTAACTCTAGGTATAGCAACCCCTCCATTTCTGCTTGCCTCATTTGCATAGGTAATTGACAGCTTGTTAACAGCTCATTAGGAACACTGAAAACCATGTGACAGATACAAACCTAGTGCTAGAGGGGAGAAAATCTGTGAATTACAGTATATTGAAAACTCAATCAGATTCAGAATTACAGGTCACAAAACAAGTTGGTTATTTTATTAGGTTAGAAAAATTAAAAGGTTAACATACAGTTTTTTGACCTGTATTTTAAGATATCAGACTACAAGGTAATTAATTAAGAATCTGATTGTGATGTGAGCTATTCTTTGCTGCCATGGGTAGGTTGAGGAATGATACTAGATTGATACAGAAGGACAACTAATCATTGCTGTGAATTTTTAAGAACAGTAAAAAGACTTGATGTGGCATTCAATTTTGGGCTTGGAATATACCTTTCTGAAAAAAAAGTAAGTAACTTACAGTCACTGCAATCTAATATTCTGTAACTGAGAAAAATGTAAGGAATAATTTTATTTTAGTCTATAAAAAGAAGATAAGTGTCCTGATTTGCACACTCTTACTGTCAGTAAATTTTGATGGTGCTTTTTTTTAAAGGACATTTGAATATAAACAGTGCAAATAACAGTTATATCAGCAAATCTACTTTTTATATTAAAGGCAAACTATAATCTTATTTTTCTAGCACTGCTAGCAGAAATACAGGCACCTGTAGAATTAAAATTATTTTCTTGTATACTCTCTTTCCTTGAAACATAGTATGGATTCTCTGTAATTCTTGTAACATTTGCTGTTGAGGACAGAGCTGGCCAGCTGCATCTTAATCTGTAGAGGAAACCAGCAAGCTGTGTGATTTCAGATCTTGTTTCAGACACGAGTGGTTTATAGATGCTTCTCTCTTCCCTCTGAAAATACATCAACAAAATATGATCAGATTTAAAAACCTGACTATTTAGCAAAAGGAACAGCAATGTTAAAAAGAAAGATTATTCAAACCCCTTAGTGTTTGTTCACACGGAGGGTTGTGCTGTTTTAGTTTAAGAGGGACAACTGCTGCAATATGGATGCATATACTATTTAGATATGTCCCATTGAAATAATTTCTGATAGAGTTTTTTATCTGAAATCATGGATCTACTTCTGTACTATAAATATAGCCATACGACTATAGTAGCCTGGCTGGTGGGGATAAAATATCCTTGTGTACATGGTTTAAGAATGATTAATGAATCTGTAACCTGCGATGCAACGAAAGTCACACTTGTAAGTCACTTCAGTACTTTTGAAAGCTCCATCTTTAGTCTTCATTACGATTAATGCCAATAGGGCTGTTGTTCCCCCTCCTTTAATTACATTGACTCCTTCATCAGTGAAGTTATACTGTTGTAACTACAGCAATATAAACTTCTAATGCAGACACGCTCCATCAGTATAAAGAGAGCTTTACACTTAGCACAACTGACCCCAGATTTACACTGAGCTTAGAGGAAGCATGATCCACATACACTGAAGAAAAATTAGCTAATTTTTTGCCCTTGAGCCGATATCAACTGAGGCATTTTTCTTAAAGAATACATCAGTGCATGACTGGTGAGAAACAATTGCAATGGAAGTTCAAGAAGTTCAAGATCATAATCAACCAAGCCATCGTTTTATGGCAAATAAAAAGAGGTGATAAACTCACCACAGGTAAGAGTAAGAAATAGTTAAAACCTAGGCTTCAAAACTCAAAACCAATAAATTTTATTTACATGCCCTAGTCTTTGAGCATACCAGTACAAACAACAATGCAAATGCTGTGTTTGACAATAGGTCTCACACCTGAGTACTGAGTCAAGGTTCTCAGGAAAAAGGGCTTGATCTTGGAACTTTCCCCATGTTTCAATTGTGTATATGTTTTCACTGGAAAGTTCAATGTTCTTTGAGGCCTGGGCTTTGTTTTTAGCTTTTGGGTTTTTTTTCCACTTGCTTTTTTACAAGTGAGAATTCTACTTTGATGGGCTTTCTGTAGGACAAAGATAAACCCTGAAAATCAGTAATGAAACTTTTTTAAGAGGCAGATAACTTTCCAGTTAGACTGGACTGAATTACAGCTGAAATTCTGGGAATATATTCTTTTTCTGCATTAACCACTCAGTCAACCCTTGTAAGCAGATGACATGATTAAAATGAAGTTTGAACTTTTTCTGTAGATTAATTCTCTGACTTATGACAAGAGTCTTCTAGTTTTCATTATCTTAAGTGCCATTTCCTTAGGACTCTTTTTACATTTTCTAATCTACGGCTTTGTAATGACTCATCTCAGGAACACCTTATGCTATATTTCCCTTCCCTCAGTCTTCAAACAAGGGGCATATAGATTTTTTTAGAAAAGGAAAAGGACTGCTTCACTTTGCCTTACAGCTTCTGGGTACATAAGATATTGGATTTTGCTACTGAGAGTGCTCACTGGCTTGAGTATTCAGGTTTCAGTGCTACTCATGAAAGGTCTCCAGCTTTTTAGAATTTTCCTATTCTTGTAGCATGTTCCTACATCCTTCCTTACAGAGCATGATGCCCATTACTTCACACTGCTGTTAACTGAAGGTTCATTTCCAGAGTACCAGCCCAGCATAAGGAAGGAACTTTTGCATCCAGGTGTCCAAGTGCAGTGCTTTACTTGAAGGAACAGAAATGGTTAGGAAGCCTCTTCAGAAAGCACAATGTAGAGTTTGGGCTTTGCATCTGCGTGGCACTGTTGTTTTGAGCAAAACCAAGTCATTCTTCATCTGCTCGCATCATAAGTTTATACAACAGCATCTGTCCTCGTACTTTTATACAGCCCTTGCCACAGCAGCAAGCACATTTGCTCACCAGCTTTATTCTAGTTTTATTCAATTTCCAACTGTGATCCTGGGATGACCTTACTACAGATAATAAACATGAGATTAATTTGATTTTTAATATGTTTTCTATCAATATGCATCCTGTATACATTTGACTATTGACAGCGAAAATAATTAAAATTATCTGTAAACTTAAATCCTCCTAAGTCTTCTAGTGCAGCACTGAGCAACAAAAACATTTATATGCAGGCTTATAAAGGACAAAGCTCCCTGCTGCCAGTTTTACTGGATAGTTACTGAAGACACTTTTTTTTTGCATGGCTGGAATGTACAAGTAAGAGTCATAGTTTATTTTTAGCTCAATGCCCAACACACTTCCACCAAGTTGCTAAACTATGTCTGGGACAGGAAATCAGAGGAAGGAAAATGTACATTTAGAATCACAGAATTCAATCTTGCAACTCCATTCTTCAGGTATCCAACTTCTTTAAAGTTAGCTTTAGACATTTCATGCTTTCCTAGGTATCCTTCCTGTTTAAACAAATAATGTAACTAGCTGTAATATGTTCAAAGGGTCTCTCCAGGAGCCTGGGTGACATAAAGATCTTCTTCAAAGCTTGAGAAAAAGGACTAGATTTCAATACATCAGTCAATGACAAATTGATAACAAATCAAATGAGCCCTTTCTAAGAAGACCTGACCCTCCAAATTTGCAAAAGCCATGAGATATCTTGGAATGTCAGAAACTGAATTTTTTTGTTTGAGTTTTGTTTTAGGGAAGGGGGAATTCAATTGTGGCACAAGTTTTGCATATGTTCTGTCATAAATTATGGCAACATCACGTCAGCTTTACAGAGTGATACCCTACAGGCGGTTCCCATTTCAACTCTGCACCCTGCAAAGTACAGCAATTTTTTCATTAAATCTGAAACAAAATTGTAACTCAAAATGCTGTGTTTTAAGGATGAGTGCAGTATCTCACCAATAAATCATTCAAAACCTCTGAGTTGCTGTATCTATGTAGGCAATGGGCAGCCAGTAAGTTAAAAACATAATCAAATCCACTAGTGACATTTTTTCTAGACTATTATCTTACTTTCTGCTGCACTTCAACTGAACATTGCTTCCTATTTAAGATTGTTTAACTTATAAGGTTCTGAGAACACAGCATAGGAAAGAGCAACAAAAAAAAGAAGCAGAAAAAATGCCAGGTTGAAAATAAGCTGCGCACAGAGAAGGGCTGTGAAAGTACATCTATGAAACAGTCCACCTACAAATATTTGAATATGTTCCTGAAAACATAGATGCACCAGAAATGTCTCTGTTTATGCTCACTAACATAACTGGTTGGGTAAATGTGTATAAAGAAATACCCAGGTGTTCAAACATCTTTCCAGCCTTTGAAAACATTTCTGTTTCAGAGAAGTGCAGTTAGCACATTTATTACATACACAGATTTGGACAAATTTGCACATTTTTATTTTTTTTAGTAACTTTCCCTATAGATGCACATTTTCATGTGTGCCACAAATTAGAGCCAGAACATAATTTGCCTGGTTTTATCCACAAAACTTCTGAGCCACTGCACTAAAGTGCCCCATGCCTCACTGAGCACCACAGGGGCATGTAAAAGAAAAGCAGATGGAGCAGGCACACACATAGATTTTATATATATTAACACACACAAAAATATATCCAAACAAATTTTAGCCTTTTGTACACTCAAGACAAAAATAAGAAAATTAACGTAATTCCTGAGATAGATAACATCACTCAGGCTTCTACATCTTTAATTCTCTTCTAGATCCTAACATATTATCTCTTTTTTTAAGCTGCTTTCCTAAATGGATGCAATAACAGTGAGATTTACCATACCAAACCTCTCCACTAATTTGAAAAATTCAGAATACATGGATATAGCAAAATATCTCAAAAGAACCCTATATATTTACATTGCCCATGTGTGGTGCAGTTGTCTGTACATCTGGCTCTCCCCACACAGACAATTTGGTCTTAGGACTCCATTGGTAATAGTTTACTAGTTGCTTTCTTCTGTCAAATATAAGCTTTTATTTCAAGATATGACTTGTTTACCAATACTAGCTTTAAGTGTGTGCATAATTTTAGGACTGGGTATGTTTATGTGGATGCCTATATGAGTGTGTGTCTGTATTCTGCACATAAATACAGAA
>JASSUY010014822.1:0-12229 GCA_032466535.1 Forpus xanthops | reverse complement strand
TTTATGATAAATTATTAATTTTTTACCACCTTCCCTTTGCTGCCTGTAAACCACCATTGTGGATCAACATTTCAAAAAATGGTAGAATTAATGACACTATTCCCAGAAGCTGTGGATACTTTTCAGTGGATATGGTGGTATGAACACCAGCATTTTTCTTCCTTCTTTTGGTAGGAGAGCTCTTCTCGTACTCCTTTAGAGTGAGAAACAGATACTCAAAGTCAGCTTTAAAGCAGTAACTGTACAAAGTTCCTATCTGAGTACAAATGGTTTCACAAATTAGCAGGAAGATTATTGCAAATATAACAAAATTTATCTTCAGATTATTAGATTCCAGCTTTATTGAGACATCCAAACATTTATCAGATTTAAGAATGACGGGAGAGACAGCATTTTTCTGAAGCCAGGCAAAGGCTAAAAGTACTTGTTGGTTTAAACAGTAAAGTTATGAATGCTGTAAAAAGAAAACAAATATTTAACTCCAGAGGAATTAACAATGCCCATGTACAAGTGTGTGCGCTTTCAGTGAGTGGGTTGGATTCTCAAGGAACTCCATTTTATGTGCAGTTTCAGACTTATAAATGCAAGACTAGTGGCCTTAAACCAGATCTTACTTGCAGATATCACAAAGCACAACACAATCAAAAACCAGACCTAGAAACTAACCTGTGTTGCCAACATGCTTGAGCCCTTACAAAATGACTAGCCATGGAATACTTGGTTAAAATTGACCTGGCTAGCCTCTAAGTCACATGAAAGCCAAATAAACTGATAGACAATGCTGTCATAATGATCACGCACTCTTATTTATTTAAACTTTGTTTCTTCATCTTGTTGTGGCTAAGGGACAGGGTAGAAGGTTGTTATGGAAATTTTTGGTTGGGTAGGGTTGGTTTTGGTTGGTTTATTTGGTTTGGTTGGGTTTTGTTGCTTTTTGAGAGGGTTTTGTGGAGGTTTTTGTTTAATTGTTTGGGGGTTTTTTAGGGATCTACTGACAACGGCAACTTTGTCTTTAGGAATCTATGAATTTTAGCATTCTTCTTTTTCAAACATAATTCAGACTTTTTAAGAAAAGACACTTCTATGCTACAAGACTAGAGGTTTAGTAGAGAAACTGAGTGCACTGAAGTAGAAGGAGATCTGATGCCGCAACAAATATCTCTGCTGGTGAATCTCTACCAGTAGGTTAAGCACTGGCCTGGCATCTTGTGATTTCTTTAACAGAGGCAGGGCAGCTGGAAGATGACATAAGAGGTTAAACCCCAAAACACCAAAGTGACCTGTGCTTAACCAAGGTCCAATAGCACAGGCAGACACCTACATATAGACCTCATGATGTCCCTTTAAGATGCTTGCAGGAACACATTTCTATCAGTTATCAGTATATCACTATAACCTGAACAGAGAAATAAGATTTAATCACACGAGAACTACCTTAAAGGTACAGTTTCTGCTGGGAGAAAAATTAAAAAAGAGTGAAAACTGCAGATTAATGCCACTGCACGTTTTCATGACTGATATCTTCAGTTACCATCCTGAAAACAAATCAAAAATATATACTACATTCCTTTCCTCTTGATATTGTCTTTCTTCATTTTTTTAAAGTTTTCCTAGCCAAGATTTTTTTTTATTTTGATACTTATTTATCATGCAACAAAGTGATCCCAAAAATAGTACACCAATTCTCTATATTCTTTTCTATAGATTAAACTTGCATGCCCAACAGAAGCATTCACTTAGATTAGTTATATTGTCTGAAATATGATAAAACACATAATATGTCTGGTTTTACAGCATTTTGTGCATAAACATGATGTTAATGAGGTTCACCATAATACAGGACATATCAGGCAAGTTCCTACAGGGTTTGTAAATACAGTAAGATATTTCTTATAATATTTATAAAATCTGTAAGTATCTGTCCATTTCTATTAAGAACATTAAAGCACAATCCGTAGCAAATCTCCTTATTTTTAGCACTGTAGAGTATCTGAGGTGTTTCATAGAAACTGCTCACTTGTATTCTACCTGTGATTTCAGGCCTCTTAAATTTTGCTACCTAGGGGCAGGAGAAATTTATAAACTGCTCAGGGTGCCTATAAAGAAGCCCATGTATTGCTTAATGACAAAATTAATCTGAAACCTTACTGAAAAAAATAAGATACACTTGAGAGTTTATTCATATTTTTTAAGTTAAAAAAAAAGGAAGATTTTCCAATTGCCACTGCAGCAAACATCTTTCCAGTACTCTTCCCCAGCAATCCACAAATGCAAAACTGGAAACAGAAATACAATCTCCCACCTTGAAATTTTACTCTCACTGCAAAGCCAGAGGCTCTGAATCAGTGTAGTCCATCCAGGAAATTAAAGCTCTGATGCAGCTGTGAGAAACGGAGCTGTTCTAAGGTGTGTTGATCACAGAACTGTCCTGTCCAAGTCATGCTATACAATCGGATGACATTCAAACACACCTTTCTTCCTCAAATTATGCTTTCCAAGGCATGGGAATACAGACATGCAAGCCAGAGCTCAGAATATTAAAAAGCATTACACAAAGTCAGGAACCTTAAAATGCTCAAGTTTTCATAGTATAATGAGGAACTTTCAAGATCAATGTTTCAATATCAGACACGTTAATAAAACTTTCATGATTTCATGTGATATTTCTAACATGCCTATTACAAGATCCAAAATTCATATAGCGGGTAAAAAAATTATGGCTCAACCCTTCAGACACTGTTTTGTAGAAGGGATTTCTGAACCCCTGTCTTGTAAAACTAGGATGCATTTTCCTCATGGGTTCTACTGAGTTAGCTAATGTGAATGACAAGCTCTGCTGGGAAAAAGGCACCTGTAGTTGTGTTATCAGTTGTGCTATTTAGAAGTACAGCTTTTTGCATGTGGAATACATAATTTGAAATCAGCATCAAACATCTTAATATTCACACTTCGTTAATCTTAGAGATAATCTAGTTTTAGCATCATAAAATCCAAAGATCAGACCATATGTTGAGAACATAATGTCTTCCCAATAGAGAAATCTCTTGTTTCAGTATCTCCAAGCTAATGTAGTCATTGGCCCATTAGTCATTAATTGGATATTTTATAATTACGCAGGGCATATATGCAGATAGTAAAATCTAAATTAAGACAGCCTATAATTACTACAACAACAAAACCACAGAACTCATCAGAAAATCAAAGAAGTAGCTTATTCTAACCTGTTTTCAAACTACTCAGTAATAACTCAAAAGTGTTTTCATACAGAGATTTGGTAATTCAGATAAGAAACAAGGACTAAAGTTTTAGCAATTATTACTTGGAAGAGAATGAAAATTTTATGGTGCACCATGTTACCATTAAAAGAGAAAGCACAGATTTTTCATCAAGAAAGTTAAAGTAATTTTCATTTTATAGGTTTTAAATCAAATTATTTTTGAGAAACTCATCTTTTGCATTGAACCATTATCTACTAATAATCTTAAGGGATAAATAACTTTTTTTCCCAACTCAATAACAACTCCTATATAACAGCATCACCTCTGAAACTTTCTGCCTCTTTCTGTTCCCTATTTTTTTGTTTCCACCAGTTAAACTTTAAGCTTCTTACTGTTTCTCACCAAGTGTTTGTATAATGCCTTCCAGCATGAGGTTGCAAGCTTGACTGAGATTTCAAGGTATTACCACAGCAGTAGCAAAACTTATTTTACTATATATCCCTATTTTTCCTCTCCCATGCTCACCTCCTACCATGGCAGATAGTATTCCCACTCACTTTACAGACAGAACAGTACAAAGGTACCTTGTTATGAGCTCATGGAAGAGACCTCTGACAGGGGGAGACAGGAAAAAGATTATCTGACTTCCAGATATAGCAAGACTGCCGCAACACTGACATTCCACTCCTGCAGACACAGTAACTATTCATATGCTTTATCCTTATTGATACAAACAGACCTTAAGTACCCGACACAAGGTCTTTCTGAGATTCAGTTCCCTTTGGAATTAGGAAATACAGATTCCATGGGGATTGGAGGACATGAAGAGGGACAACATGACAACTACAACAATGCAAACTAAGTAAACCTCAACACAAAGGCAGGCATTATTTACCAGATGACAGACAGAAGAAAGTTTTCTAGAGCAGTCCAACAACAGATAGACATGTGAAGACTGAAGATTGAATAGTCCAATTCCCATGTAGAAGCATGCTAGCAAAGGCTGAATCTAAGTGAGTTATGATAGACTACCAAACAGGGAAGAACTGCATATAGAATTATTAACCGGAAACAACCTGGGCATTAGCAATTGACACATCAAGTAGCCAGAATCATGGTCTTTTCTGGTATGGTATGGTATGGTATGGTATGGTATGGTATGGTATGGTTTCTATTTGGATAATATCTTGTTAGACTTGATGAAAAAAAATTCTTATACATGTAAATATGTTTAAACCAAAAAAAAAATATGAAAGAAGAAAAAAAAATCTGTCTCTACTATAACACCAAGAGCATTCTATTCAGTCTGTACTTCCCCAAAGATCATAAATACCCAAAGAATGTACAGTGCTTTCAGGCATTATCTCCTGACACTCTTGACTGATCTTCTAACAGCAGGGTCAGTTCTTCATACATACTTGATTGCACACTACTTTGTATATTGTTTTCAAGCATTAACTTTACAGTAAAGAGTAGGCCTGAAGTTTCTAATGAGCAAAATTTGCAGAAGGGAGAAGGGTGCTACTGAAAATCAGTTTTGATGCTCACTTTTGAGTCATCACAGAATCAAATTTTGAGATAAAGCATAAATTGCCAATAAGCAAGACAATCATAGAACCATAGAACAATTTGGGTTGGAAAGGATCTTAAAATTATCTAGTTCCAACTGCACTGCCATGGCCAGGGACACCTCACACTAGACTGGGATCCTGTCTGACCTGGCCTTCAGGCTGTTTGGAGGGAGGATAAAAGTGCTAAACCATCACATCTTGTGAGTCTCTGCAATATTTTCTACTCAAATAGATATTTTGAATGGGATTTGGAATTGTATTATGCAGAGATGTAAAAAGACAGAGCATCCCCTTCTGTACAGGTTGAACTTCTGCAAGAGCAAGTTAGTTTCAAGTATATTGAGTAGAACGTCATTGCATAGATATTCCTGGATATCCTGGAGAAGGTTGCATAGGGATCATTCCAGCCACATAACTGGGACGATATTTAAGACTTTCAGCATTGCTTTCTGGCTTCTGTGTATGGAATGTACCCTCCTGAAAGCAGATCCATCTCCTTAAGTGAAGTTATTGAAGCAAGTTACAATGAGGCTCACCTTTGCCTCAGGATCTGAAGTCCTGTGCAAAGACACTGGGAAGGCTTTTCTAAGTGGGAGACCTTGGCTTTCAGGCTTAGCTTGGGGAGGTCCAGGCTTCTCAAATTGTTCCTGCAAGGATGTTGTAAGTACTGTTTAGCCTCAGAATTACCTTTCCTCCTCCTCCTTCTCCTCCTTGGAAGGTCTCTGACCAAAACAGAGCGATGTAAATGGATCACAGACAGTGCCCTCACTCCAAAAGTCAACTTCATACTTCTCATGGTTCTTTGTAGGAAACAGGGATTTGAACCAGCTTACAATGAGAAAGAAATTGAACATCATCTAACTCATCAGCAATCTAAGGACTTGGCTGGTTTGTAAACTGATATGTTCTTTCTCACTAAAACTTATTTTAGAAGCAAGTTGCAAGCACAAGTAGGTTTTGTAGGTAAGTCTTATCTCTCAGTGTGTCTTCAGTATCGCTAAAAATAAGTAACTTCAGAAGTTGGCAGAGTAACACTTGAAAATGTTCCCACAGCTGATTATTCTAATAATTTTTACCATTGCATCACATTTTTCTACTGGAAAGGAAAACTGAATTTAAAGGCAGCTCTGATCTACAGTTAAGTTTGGTTCACTGAAGGCTCCAATCCATTCAAATGTCCCTGAAAGCCAATTCTGTCCTTTTGGAAGAACTAAAGTTTTATCAGTTTTTAGAGGCGAGTCCAGCACAGTCCTAGAATTTAAATACTTAAATTTCTACTGGTTTTACACCGGGGCTTATTCTTATCTAGATTAATCTAAAACCAGTTTAATCATTATTTCATTAATTCCACCAAATCAATGCAACACAATATAATTTGTTTTTTTTTCAGTTTCCAGCAATATAGCCTTACAGTCACCACATTTGAAGAATCCCAGGCTAGAAGTCAAACTTCTGAAAGCAAGCAAACAATGCAATGGTTCTGATTTTCCACTTCAATCTGATTTTGCAAATATTAAAAGAAAAGAAGTGGTTCATATCTCAGTTTTAGGGAATCACTCCTTGACTTAAAGTTTGGAGTCAAGCCGTCCAGAGGAAAATCCAACTAGAAAATTTCTAGCTTAACCATGAATTATTAGTGAAAAAATATACTAGGCATTAATGCAATTCTGTTGAAATAATGAAAACATTATATAGTTTAGGACAACTTTCTATTTTTATTTTAGATTTATGAAACTTATGGGAATGCAGGCAGCACTCAGCCTGATACAAAACTAAACTACACATTCAACTCAAAAAAAATGCCCTATTAATTTTATTCAGTAATTTAAATTAACAATAATTCAAGACTTCTGGCCATGTGGTTGAGAAGTTTGGGACGTTTTTAACAGATAACTGTAGCTGTCAGCTAGATTTATTGTATTATCAGACCACAGAGTGATCTATTTCCGTGAGTACATAATTTCTGAACTGCTTAATTTCCCAATATTGGGAAGAATCTTTAGGAAACACAAAAAGGTAGTGTTGACGACACAATCTCCTCCATTCTGAATCAATATTCATGAATCAACAACATGATGTTGTTGCAATGAATAAGTCTATTACAAAATGGACTCTACAATAAGTATAGATTGTCTACATTACTGTTCTTTTCAACAGTCACATCAGAAGAATAAATAATAAGTGCTGCTGGAAGAGTGCTCAGCCTGTGTAAATGGACAGCACTCTATCTACTTCAGTGAAGTTTTGCAATTTACATCAAAAGATCAATTGAGATGATTGTGAGCTGTCTGCTACATTCATAATGAGAACAAAATTAGATCTGAAACATGGAAAGGGTTATGTAAAATGAAAAAATAGAAATATTTATGTACCAGAAAAATAAAGGTCATATACCAGATTAAATGGGAAATAAAGATGCAGTCCTGGCTTTCTTCATCCTCTGTCTATAAAGCAGCTTCTCAAGAGCATTAGTTAAGTTTCAGCATACATTGCACAGTTTTCCAAAAAGATTTGGTTTTCTTTATGGATTTCCTGGTCTCAGAGTCTTTTGGTGGGATCTGAATACATTTAGGGTCTCTATTGGATTTCTTCAGAGCTGGTTTCACTCTGTCTTGCTCATGAAGCTTCACATATTCATAGGATAGGTGAGAAAGAGAAATTATTATAAATATATTCATAATGTATCATCAGTTCTGGACAGCGTAGCCTCATGAGTTACTATATTCCATGATCAGTGATGAATTAATTCTTGATCTTCAAAATATCATCACTATGTATCACCTATGACCAGGTATCCCTGCAAAATTGTTGATGAAACCAGAGCTTGTGACACTCTGAATCCTTGACACTTATTCATCTTTTTGCCTCTATAGCCACTTTTTCCTAAAACATTCTGTAACAGACTTGCAACAGGTAGCTAAAACAGATCAATTTTCCAACAACAAATGCTAGCTCACCACCCTGAGCTCCTCAGGTACCAGCGCAGAGGCCATGTCTCCCCAGGTCACTCAACAGCTGCCTTGGTGGGCAGCCCAAAAGCTGAGCAATGTGGGCAACAGTGAACCTCAGAGAACTAGGCAGCTAACCGGGCTGGTGACAGAAGTGTCTTCCAAAACGTTTAGCAGCACGTTTTCAGCCAGAAACACCCAAATAGCTTTTCTATCCAAATAAAGAAATTAATAAGTTGCATCTATTTTCTGACAACACTGCAGTGTTTTAGTTTTTCCAAAAATCTTGTGGTTTGTTTGTTGTGTTTTTTTTGTTTTTAAGCTCTGAAGATTTTGCTCCCCAATCAGGCTTATTTACTTTCCTGTAGCTTTTTTGCCCTATCTGGTGTGTTTTTATCCCCCTGGGGTTGCTTTCATTTGTGTACTGTCTACCAGAACTGAGCATTAATCCTAGCTGGGAGATGAAAAAAAGTACTGAAATGTAAAAAAGTAGCCATTAATATGAACATTTAATCAGGAATAGGGTGAGCCTTGTCTAATATATACAGCCCTGTTTTAATCCCTGTGTGAGACGACATGAGGTCAGAATCCATACTCACGGCATCATTTTGTTCTTTTTTCAAATTGCTTCCAAGAACAAACCAGAGCTGTAGTAGGTCAGATACCTTCCTTCTGGCTAGATACAAAGTCATTAAAAAATGAAGCATCAGCAAAAAGAAAGCACAATCACAGTTCAGTTCCTTCAGAGAGCCACAGGAGTAGGTGGGCTGCTCCTTACAGAGATGGGAGCCAGGGTCTGAGTGCGACAGCAAAGTGGGCACAGGCAGTGGCCTCATCAACAAGGAGCCCAGGGCTGTGGGATGCTGAGCACAGAAAACAGAGGGGGTCTGTTCGGCAACACTAATCAGGATTAGGCAAGAGCGCAGGCCATGAGGCAAGCCCATAGGGATGAGGCAGGCCTGAGCTCACACCAGAAAGTCAGTAAGTCAGATGAGGTCAGGATCAAAGTCCATAGCCAGCCATCGGCACAGCTGCAAAGTAGCTGAGACAAGGATCAAGGGCAAAGGGCTGAGCATAACCACAAATTCAGGGTGAGAGAGAGGATAGGGGAAAGATGTCTCACAGCCTGTTCTCACACAGTTCTTTCCCAAGATAACATAACTGCACCACATCAGAGCTAGCTTTGAGCACAAGAGGCTAAATTCCGACAAGAGCTCTGAGAAACTATGCTCTTTTCTGTGTCTGTACAAAGCTGAATCCTTCCACACTCCTATGGTCTTAGCATTACTGAGGAAGAGCACTCACCACAAAAGACATTTGTTCAGATTAGGCATGGGAAGTATTTGCAGGCATGTATACTTCTGTAGAGATGAATTTAACAGATCTCCAGGGTTGTGAACAGTCTAGAAAAATATACTTCAGGGCAAGAATTTTTCATCGCATTTGAATTTTTTTCCCTCTGTTTTAATTAAACTGCACACTGTGTCCTGATAAGCTCCCATGCCACAGGGTCAGCCATGGGCTCTGGGACACCATTTACAAGAGAGGCTTTATATCACAAGGCAAACCCACATCTTAACACAAAAGCACTAACAAAAGTAGAAAGATTGAAGGAAAAATGGAGCCATTCACTTGACTGCGAGAAATTAGGCCCTTTTAGAGTCTGATGAGCTTCCAGCCTCAACATTAAGCCAAGATGTGGTGGTTTCTTTTGGTAGCACAAATATCATGAGCAGACTATCAGCTCTCATTTAGAGAGCACCTCTGCCTTTTTTTTTTTTTTTGAGTGGAACTTTTGCCCATTAACTCTTCAGATCACAGCCTAACAAAAAAAAAAAAACCCACGCGTGATGCACCTACTTCCCAGTTCACCTGTGGTACTTCCAGTACCCAGCATTCTTATGAAAGAGAGAAGGGAAGAATTTAATAGAGCTCCAATTAATAATTTATTATGGAAATTCAATAGGATTTACAAAAAGAGCTTGTAAATAAGTGGCATTTACTAACAAATGAAATCCCATATATATGACACTTCCTGTGCTAGATTCCAGACTAATTTAAACTCTGCAAATTAAAGAAGCAAAACTAGTCAATGCTGAGGTTCTAAAGTCACAGAATTCTATCATTATTACAACACTGTTTCAAAATCTCCACACGGGCTGATTTTTGTTACATACTCTGTATGATCTTGCTAATTGATTGCATTAAAAAAAAAATTTACTTTCTTAATTTGATTATATTAATGAAAGGAATGTCCAAGATCTAAGCTGAACAATCATCATCAATAATTTCCTTTCATGATGTAATCAAGGCTGGGAGGTTAAGATTTTAAAACACCTAAGATTCAGCTACATCATTTAGTTACTGTTAAAAATTTTAATTGATGTCACAGCTGCATTAATCTCTGTAGCAAATGCACATCACCTGATGGGTGTTCCTGGTGACAGTAACCAGCAGCCCAAACACTTAATAATTTGCATGTCAGCTGATTTTCCCTACTTTCTAAGGTAAAACTTGCTTCCAGTGAGGTCAAGAAAAAGTGCCCTTTGGATCTGAAGAGGCAGGGATTTCTCTCACACTTGGTTTGTCATGCTTGGGAGGGAGGAAAAGGGTCAAATCAGAGTTTGTTTCCACTGCCCCCTGATATTTTCACAGTTTAGGAACAAAGCCATCACTAACAGACATGGTGAGAATTGATACTGCTGGCAGGAAAAAAAAAATAAAAGCAGGAAACTTCTTTGTGTTGGAAAGGACTGGATCAAGTTACTGACAGCCTCATCTAGTCTGGCCTTGAACACTTCCAGGATTGGGACAGCCATGACTTCTCTGGGCAATCTGTGCCAGTGCCTCACAATCTTCATAATGAAAAATTTCTGCCTTGTGTCCAATACAAACTTACTCTTCCTTTAAAGCTGTTGCCTCTTGTCCTGTCAAAACAGGTCTTGTTAAAACTCCCTCTTTCTCAAGCCCCTTTTTGTATATTGAAAAGCCAAAATAAGGTCTTCCCAGGGCCTTCTCTTCTCTATGCTGCACATCCCCAACTCCTTCAGCTTTTCTTCACAGAAGAGATGTTCCAGCCCTCTAACTGCTTTTGTGATAACTATATATAAACATCGCAAACTTTTGGCAAAGCTTCTCCTACTGTACAGTGCTGTCCTTGGTTCAGCAGTAGCAGTCATTTTTAATCCTTCTTAGTAGCTGGTGCAGTGCTGTGTTTTTGACTTTTAGCCTGGGAACAGCCCTGATAACCCAATGTTTTTGGTTGCTGCTCAGTAATGTTTAATCTGACCGAGGACTCACACAGTTTCATGCTCTGCCAGCAAGGAGAAGCAGCCGGCAGGAAGCAAAGACAGGACACCTGATTCAAATTAACCAAAGACTTATTTCATACCACAGCATGTCATGCCCACTATATAAACTGGGGGCAGTTACCTAGAAGGGTTAAATCACTGCTTGGGTTGGGCTGAGTATTGGTCAGCTGGTGGTGAACGGTTGTATTGTCTTCCCTTGTTGTTTCCCTTGCCATTATTATTATTGGTGGTAGCAGTAGTGGTCTATGTTAAACCCTATTTATTGGACTGTTCTTTTCTCAATCTGTAGGAGTTACATTCTTTTGATTCTCCTCCCCATCCTTCCAGGGGCTGAGAAGGAGGAAAATGAGGGAGAGAGAGAGAGGCTGCATGGCTGACTGACCTTAAACCATGACAGTTCTTTTTGGCACCCGACCTGGGGCACGAAGGGTTGAGATAACGACAGATCTGACCAAAGTGTGCCTAACTGGATTTATGATAAACATTCATTGTCATGAATTAATAGTCACTCATTACAATGTCGATTTATTGGATCTCAAAGTTCTTCCTCTAGACCTCACAGTTTCAGCATGTCATATCTTACTTACAGCTGGCATATGTTGTGTTAGTATTTATTGGCTGGGGACCTTGGGCTAAGTTTCTGGTTTCATTGCACTTTATGGTAATGATTTGTAATACAATAGAATCATTCATCATAGAATCAAAGAATAGTAAGGGTTGGAAAGGACCTTAAGATCATCTAGTTCTAACCTCCCTGCTATCGGCAGCGACACCTCACACTAAACCATGCCACTCAAGGCTATGTCCAACCCGGCCTTCAACACTGCCAGTGATGGAGCATTCACAACTTCCCTGGGCAACCCATTCCAGTGTCTCACCACCCTTACAGGAAAGAATTTCCTCCTTATATCCAATCTAAACTTCCCCTGTTTAAGTTTGAAGCCATTACCCCTTGTCCTCTCAGTACAGTCCCTCATGAAGAGACCTTCCCCAGTGTCTCTTTAGGCCCCCTTCAGATACTGGAAGGATGCTATGAGTTCATGCCTTCTCTTCTCCAAGTTGAACAGCCCCAACTCTATCATCCTATCTTCATAGGGGAGGTGGTCCAGTCCCCTGATCATCCTTGTGGCCCTCCTCTGCACTTGTTCCAACAGTTCCATGTCCTTTTTATGTTGAGGACA
>JASSUY010014821.1:0-23249 GCA_032466535.1 Forpus xanthops | reverse complement strand
TGCACTGCCCGGGCTGGACTCTGTGCCGGGGCTGCCAATGTGCCCCGGGGAGCAGGCGCTCACCTGGGCCGTAGGTAAGCCTGGGCGGTGCACGCCGCCCTTCCTCCCCGCCACTCAGGTGCCCGGGGTGTGGGCGGGCGGCGAGGGGCTCTGCAGCCGGCGAGGCTGGCGAAGGGCTGAGGGGCAGCCTCGGGGAGTGGGCGAGGCGGAGCAGAGCGCTGCCTGGCCGCCGCCGTGGGGAGGTGCGGGCGAGCGGCGGGCTGCCCTCCCTGCTCCGCTCCTCCGCTCCTCCGCTCCGCAAGCACGGCTTTCGGTGCGGGGCACTGGGAGACCTGGCTTCCCCGGCCAGCGGCGTTCAGCTGCAGTTTGCAGTTTGGTAACGATCAAGGTTGCAGTTCTGTGATTGCCTGCCCTGCCTAACGGGGGTCGTGTTTGAGTGCCGGAGCCTTGCTTGATCCCCCCGAAATGCGAGGAGGCTCCGGAAACCTCCGTGCGAGGGTTTCTGTGTTCCTGGCTGCCCGGTGTTCCTGACGCGCTGCCCGTGCTCCAAGCCTGTCAGTCAGTCGGGCAGCCTCCGGCAGCAACAGCAAGCACATGGCAGTTTGCAGCGAGCTTGCAGAGCCATTGCGCTCTGCCTTCGTTTATAACTCACCGGGGTGTGCATTGAAAGAGCGTGTGTTGCAAGCAGGTGCTCATTCGTGGGGTTTTTACGACCCTAAAAGTTAAATAATCTCTTGCACTAGGGGTTGTGGTCGCGCTTTGCCCGAAGGGACTCCCGACGAGGATCGTGCGGTGAAGCCGAGCGCCGGGCCCGGGAGGGCTCGTCCGGAACTGCCCCCGTCGGGGAAGAGAAACCACGGCCCGAGCAGGACCCTTGCGTCTGCCTGCTTGGAGACCTTCTTAACCAGTGCCCGACCCCGCTGTCCGGCGCCAGAGCGAGATAAACTACTTGCAGGGAAACGGCTCGACCTGTTCCGCGCCTGCTGTAGACAGGGACACTCGACGCCGAGGGACACCGCTGCATCCCGCGGGGGGCTTTGGCTCCGCGGGGAAGCGCGTCAAGGGAGCGCTGCCCGCTGAATGCTGACCCCAGAGCCAGGAGCGCTGCGGCCCGCAACACAGCTGGATTTTCCTCCGCTCGCCGAGTAGGACGTGGAGATCGGCGAGAGGTTTGCAGAGACGAGGAGCGCAGCACGGCCGCCTTCCCCCGCCCGGCGGGGCAGGGAGGGCCAGGAGCCGGGGCTGCGGCCCCACCGTTACCCTGCCCCGTGGAGCTACCTCCGTCCGCCCGGTGGATTTCCAATCACTAGTGACTCCTTGGAAATAAGTAAGTCGAGGGCTTGTCGCGCTTTACTTTCGCACCGGGGGCACTCAGCCCGCGAGCAGGTGCCGCCGGGCGCACAGGCGGGGAGCCTGCTTGGCGGGGAGTGGGCACCGCGGCCCTACTCCTGACCCTCTCCCAGGAAATGGAAAGCGCACAGGGACCGGGCTGCTGCGGGCGGGAGCTGCTCGGTGCGGCGGGCCGTGCGGTGTGACTGACCCCGCGGCACACGGTGCCCTGAGGGGACGAGTGGGGAGCGGCTGTGTTGTGAGCGTGGAACTGAACGTTGCGGGCGGGCAGCGCTGAAAATGAGCAGAACGGTGAAAACGACCCCAAACACCCCCTCGGGCGGCTCCTGGCGTGGGATAGGGGAGCAGCCCCTGAGGCGCTGCGGCGGGGAATCCCCAGCGCTGCAGTGGCCGGTCGGCCGGGAGCTGCCGCTTTAAATGCCGAGAAGTCCGCCCTCCTGAGGCAGCGCCGACCTCGGTCCTGCCCTCCCTCCTCTGAAAAAGGGGGAGCAGGGAAAGGAGGGAGGGGAAAAAAAAAAAAGGGTGAAAAAATAAAAGCCCTTGTTTTCATTCATAACTTTTTTTTTCCTCCCCTCTTTCCCCTCCTCTTCCTTCCGCTCCGCGCCTCGCCCCGCTCGGGGCGCAGAGGGCGCCGCGCCGCCGCCCGCCCGGGGTTGGAGGGGAGAATAGCTGAGGTAATGGGCGGGAGCGCTGCCCCGCGGCGGGGAGGCATCGCGGGGTGTGCTGCTTTGGGCAGGGAAACGTGAGGTTCCTCGGCGTCTTCCCCGTGTTGTTGTATTTTATTGGCCGGGGAGGGGTTGAAGGGGGGCGTTTCAAAAGTCGTTTCCCCGGGGTGGAGGTGGTTTGTTGAACTGTGCAGCTGGTCTTGTCAGTCTGCGAGCCGTGTTGATGTTGCGCTTTCCCCCCAAAGATGGCACTGGATGTCTTTCACATTTCCTTGGGATATTATTTTTCATCCCCCGGGGAGCCCAGCTCCTGGTTGGTACAGCTGTAAATCTTTCACTTTTCACATTCATTCACCTTCGGTCTGTTGTGGATTTGTATTCGGCACTGGTGAAGAAGGCAGCTCGTTCTGTGGAGTGAATCAGAATCAGACGTGCTTGGTTTTCCTTAATTTCCGTTTATCTGGTAGACCCTAAAGCCCACAGAGTCGATATTAAATGCAAAATGAAATCTTTGACTGCTGGGTGAGCACCAAGACTTTGTGTTCTGGGAGAAGCTGTCGCTTACCATTTATTAGCGGTCAGGGTGACGAAGATGCTGAGTACCTGTTAGAAGAAACCCTTCCTGCTCTTGCTGTGCCTCTTGCGTGAGTGGGGAACAGCTCCATGCTGACTATGCTTTGGAAAGACAAGGCAGATTCTTTCTCGTGATTACCGGATGAGTTTTGGAAGTGCTTGATAGCACGTTTCTCCTCTTTCAGGTAAACATATGTGACATCTCAGGGGAAGTGAAAAGGGACTTTTTCCCCGGCTGTCAGTAAAGTGTAGTTTTTTGAGGTTTTTTGTTCTCTCTGTAAATGTGGCATTCAGATAACTTGTCTGAATTTTCATTTAGGTACAGAGCTATCACTGCAGTTTTCTTAATGATGTTCTGCTTTTCATGTAGATAACCAGGCAGACTGAAGAGGAATGAAAATATGTAATTTTTATTTAAAAGTCAGTCTAAAAGATGTACTTATTTGAGAAGCTCTTAATCTGTCTTTTAGGAAAATGGATTTGTTCTTTGGTTATGGGTGGTTTTGATCACCTGCTCTTAACATTCTCCTAAATCCTGAGGTACTTTTTATGTGGCACCTAAGTCATTTCAGCCTTTTCTTACCCTTTTTCTTTCGCATGCTGGCCTGTGGTCAGAAAATACTTGAAAACGTGCTGTTTGCACCCTTGCTTCATTTTTTTAAGAAGCATATGAGATTTGTATGCTGAGTTACTGTCCCGTGGAAAATGCCTTGGCCACTTGACAGACCTTCATTCTAGACTTCAACGCACACACATCACTTTAAAAAGGAGATTTCCCCAATAGCAATCTGTTGAGCTCTAATGCTGCAGGTTCAGACAGAATGAGGATTGTGCAGGTTCTTTCTTCATTCTACCATGCAGAACATGACCCATACTGTGTTCCTGCCCTTTTCCAGCTTGGTTTGGGGGGTGTTCTCAGCATTGTTATTGCTAGTTAAGCAGATTATCCTTGTTTCAGCATCGAGTTCAGTAGCAAGTGAGAAGCACTTTCCATGGTTTGCCAAGTAAGTGTACAGGTTAGTACTCGAAATTTTTTAGTTTTTATTTTTTTTTTAATGGCACGGGGTCTCCTTGCATTCCACATGTATGATGCCATACTCAGACTCTCCCTGTTACTGGATTTTGGCCAGATCCTCAGCACTGTTGTAATCTTCTGCTGAAAGAGATGAGTACCAGGTGGCTAGGGTAATTTGTGGTTTGCCATATCATTTCTGTTTTCAAAAAGTATCCCATTCTTTATTCCTCTTGCCCTTGATCTTGTGTATTTGTGAATACATATACACATACAGTGTTTATTTATACCTTCTTACTATTATTATTTTAGGATCTCAGATGCATGCCAGGTTCCCACTGAATGCCAGAAGTAGCGATCACTACAGATGGAGCCCCAAAGTCAACATGGCAGCGGTGGCTCACTAGTGGTGGTTCAGCAGCCCTCCTTGGATAGCCGTCAGCGGTTGGATTATGACAGAGAGAGCCAGCCAGCAACCATCTTGTCGCTGGACCAGATCAAGGCGATCAGGGGCAGCAATGAATACACCGAAGGTCCATCTGTGGTGAAAAAGTCTGGTCCACGGATAGCACTGAGGCAAGAGAAGCATGAAAGGACTCACGAAATTTTACCGATTAATGTGAATAATAACTACGAACACAGACCCAGCCATGTGGGCCATGTGGTGCATCAGCATAACACGAGGGCTCCCATCTTGAGCAGATCAACCAGCACGGGGAGTGCGGCCAGCTCTGGGAGCAACAGCAGTGCCTCCTCAGAGCAAGGGCTGCTGGAACGGTCACCTCCATCCAGGCCAGGGTCAGGCCACAGATCCGATCGGACAATCCGGACACAGCCCAAGCAGTCATCTCTAGTTGTAGATGATTTGAAGGGTCCTTTGAAAGAGGACTTGACACAGCACAAGTTTATCTGCGAACAGTGTGGGAAGTGCAAGTGTGGCGAGTGCACAGCCCCAAGGGCCCTCCCTTCTTGCTTGGCCTGCAACCGACAGTGCTTGTGCTCTGCAGAGAGCATGGTGGAGTACAGCACCTGCATGTGTTTGGTCAAAGGGATCTTCTACCACTGTTCTAATGACGATGAAGGGGACTCTTATGCGGATAATCCCTGCTCTTGCTCGCAGTCACACTGCTGTTCTAGGTACCTGTGCATGGGAGTGATGTCCCTGTTTCTGCCTTGCTTGCTCTGCTACCCTCCTGCAAAAGGATGCCTAAAACTCTGTCGGGGGTGTTATGACCGCATCAATCGTCCAGGGTGCCGATGCAAGAACTCCAACACGGTCTATTGTAAACTGGAGAGTTGCCCTTCCCGGGTTCAGGGCAAGCCCTCATGATTTTTGAAGGGAGGTTTACTTCCTTCAACTTCAGTTTTTCAGGTTGTAGCTGATTTTTTTTTTTTTTTCCTATTCTCTCTCCCTCTCTCCTCCTCTTATTCTGGGGAAGACTGTTCTTTTGCTTCCTGTCTCCCCAACTTCAAATACACAAGTTCTTCCCTTTGCATCTTTGCTCTCCTCTTCCTGTTGGCTGAGTTTGGAGGTTTTTACATAGTCATTGCTGCTCTTAGGTAAGTGTGGACCTGGAATCTGCATCTGCCACTAACTTTGGCAGGGTCTTTTGAGTTTGTAACTGAACCACTCCTGAAAGAGATAGTGAGGGCTCACTGGGCTCTTGAAGTTTCTTGCTCTGTGAATATCTTCCCAAAGATGGTTTTCATTCTCAGCAATTCTGTTATTTTTAATTTAACCTCCTAGTTACCAGGAAGGAAAAACTTTCATGAGTGAGCTGGATTGTGAAATAAGTTTTTTGTTTGTGTTCTGTCTGGAGAGGGATGTAAAATAAAGGCCTTTCCAAGTGAAAGGCCTGACTCTTCTATAAGCAGCATATTTTTTGGTTTGTTTGTTTTTGGGTTTTTTTTTTTTTTGTCTTCCCTCCTCTCAACTTTCAGAACATTCTTGGTTCTGAGAATTGCCCTGCCTTTTTTTTTTTTTTTTTTGATACATTTTCAGTGTAACTTCTCTTTTTGCTACACTGTGTAGATCTTCACATTGGAGATGTTACAGCTGCAGCATACTCATTTGTTTCTGTTGCTGTCAGCTCTTTGAAGGATATTGCTCACTCCACCCTCCTACTCTTTTTTTTTTTATTAGTCTATCAGTATCAGTTGATATTAAAGTTGGTGGTGTTAATGTATCCAAACAGCCTTCAGGTGCTCTTCAGTCACCTAACTGTTCTTGAATTCTTCTTGTTTCTTGTTATCCTTCGGTTTAGTGAATTTAGCTCTGCTCTGTACTTTATAAATTTATTCTGTCCCTGTTTTATTGCCTTAGCCACAAATTGTGGTCCTTTTTTGTATATTTTATGTATAAAACACAAAGTTGAATCCCAACTATTTTTAAGACAAAAGTCTGTTAAAACTTTTTTATTGTAAAGAATATTTATTATGTGAATCTCTATTATTTTATGATATTTATTGCAAAGACTTTGAAAATGTACTCATGTCTGAATATAACAAAATATCAATACTTAACGAAATAAGAATGACACGAAGAAAGTACATATGTTAACTATAATGCAGAAAATATATTAATTAATGAAAATGGCTCTTGTTCTTTTGTTACAATGACAGGCTGTGAGCTATGTGCCTATGTTGCTGAGGTTTCTCTTCCCTGTGGGTCTGTGAGTTGGCAAATAACTTCCTATTGATACTTCAAAACCACTAGTCTGTGCTCTAGTTTAGTTTACCTGATTTTAATTTTTTTCCTATATATCAAGTTTTTTTACTCTGGGATATTTAATACTATTGAATGTATACATTGTGTTTAACAATGCTAAGAAGTCTAGGCTGTATTTATTTACCAAAGCATTCAGAAATACAGTCATGGAGGAGGAAACAGTAACTTCAATTTCTTTGTTTCCTAAAGAACACCAAATTAGCCTGTAAACCTGTTTTAAATTTTCCTCTATAGAACTTCTTGGCTGGTTAAATTGTACAATAGTTGAAGTAATAAATCTACCAAGGTCAAACCTAAATAAAAAGGTGAGAGGCAGGATAAAAAGATAATGGCTGTGTTCCTGCAGTTTGCTAGTGTTGGAATTTTGGAAGGTGGTGTTTGTGTTGAACATGTCTATGGCTTGTTTGGTTCTTATCCCATACTTTTTTTTCAATGTTAACTGCATCTTATCTTCTGTCTTTAAATTAAAAGCTCTTAAGGGTGACCTGAGTGTCACAGCTACTTGTGGCCATTTGACATATACTCAACAAAAAAGCTTTTCATTGAGTGAATGGGAAGCCTCGTTCTTCTGTTCATGTGGGTCAAGGCTTAACACCACAATTCTTCTAAAGTAAAAAGTTTATTAAATGGATGTAGTTTCAGACTAAGTGGTTCTAGAGAAACTCCACTCTAAAAACAGTAATAACTTGACAAATGTGTCATATCTTGCATTTTGAGGTCCTGCAGCTTCAGATTGCCGTGTTCAAGCTGTTCTGACTCCTAACATACTGATAACTTGATTAAGCTCAACTTTTGTAGTTATTCTGTCAAAGCTGATCCAGTGCCTTATAATGGGCTGCTTGAAAAGCTGTATGCCTTATTAAATGGCCTGGATAACTTCTGTGAGGTACAAAGTGAAATCAACACCTGGCTACATCTAGGAAACAGTATATACAGTTAGTGATGCTACTGTACTGGCTTTCCAGAGACAAAGTTGATGGCCTGGGAGGGATATGGAGTGTCAGTGTGCATATACAAAGTTTGCTTTCCAAGATTTACTCTTCAGGAAATGAAGCAAAGCTAAGACAACAGTGTTTCTGAGGAGTAGGCGACTTGCTTTGCACTGCTCTGCTATCACCAGTGCTTCTCTAGCAGTGGCAGTTGCAAACAGCCCTTGGAAGACAATGAAATCCTTGTCAAATGGTCTTACTTGATCACATATGACCATTTTTAAGACTGTATACAAACACTCAAAAATACCGAGGTATCTGCCTCTCCATAACTGAGTACAATCTAGCTCTGTGTTGATTAAGTTTACTTAAAGGGTGTTAGGTATTCCTCTTCAAGAACAGTGTTGTACTGCATACCTCTTATCTCTTTTTTTTTTTTTCAGCCAAGTGATGTATGTGGGGTTTGGTTTGGTTCCTAGCAGATGAGATGAAAGCCTGGAGGAGCTCAAACATACTCTGTCATTTATTATCTTCTATCATGAGCGATGTCATAGCACTGTTTCAGATTTTGTCAAAAAAAAAGAAAACAACAACCTACACTCTAGCTAGCCACACTAACAAACGTTCCCTTTACTAATTTAACTTTGTGAATAACTTCAGTCTGCTGTTCCTCAGGAGGAAAAATTGATTGAACAATGAGACAACGACTCCTTGTATTTATTAAATGGTATTCTAGTTGACAGGTGTTACCTGCAGAAGATAGTGTTAAAGCAATACAAATAATAGTATTTGGGTTGTTTTTTTTTTCCCTTGGGTTAGGTGCTTTATTGTTTGTACTTAATGCACATGTAGGGGTATTTGAGTTGACTTGCAGGTCCTCTGGAACATTTCCTTATGTTACGGAAATGAGTGAGACTTCTCCTGAGCAGACAGATTTTGTGGTGTAGACCACACAGGATTGCATGAGAGCAAGTTAATATCCTTTTAGCAGAAAAAGATTGAGCATGCTGACAGCTGCATGAAGTAAGCTTCCACAGCTTGAGGGGACAGAAGTTACTTTAAATATGCCCTAAGTGGTCAGTCCTTACAATCTGTTCTTTCTGCAGGGTAGCAACTGGAGTGACCAGCTAGAGATCCTATGTTTTTTTTTGTAAGGGCGTTTGCTAAAGGCTAATGAGATTTCTGCTGATGAGGAGACTGAAGTGCAGACTTGAGTTCTAACGTTAAATTGGTCTGTCTGTGCTGCTTTCTGCATGTCAGTAGAGTGCCAGATTATCATTATGGTGTAGGTCATAGAATCATTTCTCAATTGTTTTCAGATAGCTTTGTGACGCTATCTTGAAGAACAGAGAACTCTCTATAAAATAGTTATGTAATTAGGTGGCAAGTTCAGCTGACCCACTAACATAATTGTACAGGTCAGTGATGGATTTGCCTGCCGTCTGCTTCTGCACAGCATAATTCTGTGATGTGTTGCATAAGGTCTGCAATGAATGAAAAAGGGAAGTCCCTTCAGCAAGCTGGAATTCAAGTCTTTGTTTGCTTACTGTCTTGAAACTTGTGGCAACAAATGTGTTTTGGAAACAGATGGTAAATAATCTTCCACATTCCCTACTGGGGGGGTTCACTAAGGACAGCTTCATTACACTAATGCTGGTGTGGATGATAGCGTGTTCTACGATGGGATCATGCTTAACTACTGAAAAGTACTTGCTCTCATTTATAGTTCTGTATCATAAAGACAGGTGGGAGAGGATTAGCTCCTCTGTGATAAAGCAAATCTGTTAAGAGGGATTAGAAGGGCTAGATGAAGTGTTTTACTGGATTTACATGAAATAAGATTTTTGTTCTGGAGGAGTGTTCAGGACTCGCTCATACTTCTGTATTTCTTGCTCTGCTGAAATTACCTCAAAATTCTGAGGAATCTTGGTTAATAGATGGCTTTCTTCCAGCAGGAGCATTTGTGTCAGTCGTGGTGGTGCTTCAAAAAACCTGGAAGAAAACCTTCCTGTTCTGCTGTCACACAGCTGGATTCACCAGCCTTGCACAGTGCATGGACGGAGCCAGTCTTGTTCTCATGAGTCTTCTTCAGCAGGACAGTTGCTTTTAGGGCAACTCTTGATCATTTGTTCTTCCTCGCTGTAGATGGTTCTCACCTTTCTCTCACTGATTGGGTAGCCAAAGCATGGCTTGTACCCTTGGTATTTACTGAGCCATATGGGGCCTGTGGTATTAAGCTGTATACTTACAGGAAGGATCTATTAAAAAACTTCCAGGGTATCCAGAAAAAGTTTCCTTCAGAATGTTCTGCTACCATGTTAGAGCCTGGACCTGGTCTGCCATCAGTATGTGGGACTGATGCCGCACAGATCAGTTTCCTGGTGCTGGCTCAGCATTTAAAAGAGTACAAAGTTGTTCAGGCTCTTTGTACACCCTTGCGCTGTGAATACTCACTTGCTGCAGGCTTGCAGGCCATGTCCCCACTGCCAACTTGCCAAGCACATACAGAGGACATAGATTCCTGCAAGCACTGCAATGAGCATTGAACTTTGCAATTGAATTTTCTGTGCCTCTGTGCATGTGTATACTTTAGAGTGAGCTTTGTTTTCATGAGCATAGCTAGTTGTGTGTAGGTACTGATTTGCTCTCATTTCAGCTGCATACCTTGCTATGTCTGTACGTGTGTATCCTGCCAGGTACTGTGTTTCTTGGCTGGAGTGTTAAATCCAAACTCAGTGTCTGTTAAAGGCAAAAGAATATGGGCATGCTGTCCCCCATATCAGAAGCCAACACAGCTGGAACAATGTGTTACTCCTAGAGTGATATTTACTGCTCAGTCTATATTTGTGATACAGAGAAAGAGTGCTGATGTTTTTCCTATCTTCATGCTTCCAGCTGCCACCCACACTTCTGGTGAAGGTGTCTTGAGATGAGCTACTTCTTCATTTACTTTATTAATAAACAGAAATACAGGGCAGATTTCCTGCAGCCCACACATGATCTTATTTCTGAGGTTTAAGTATACAAAACTTCTGAATTTAGCCTCAGAAAGATCAAAAGTTCACCTGGATCTTTCAGTATTCGTGATGCATGCAAGTGACAGTACTGTAAAAGGAAGATAAATGGTTTATTTCCAGGGAAATGTCATTGTTGTCCATATTACAAAATAAGCACTCTTCAGCTTGAAAATGTCATTGTTGTGAATTGCTCTTTTATTTAAAGAAAAAGAAACATACACTTGTTTTCATCCTTAAAGAAAGGTGTGTCTGATGCCATGCTTCTCTTGCATTGTAAGCATGCCCTGTTTGGTAAACCTTTGTGTACATGTACAGTGCTATGAATCTGAAAACAAATATCCTACAGAACACATTGTCAACAGGCACAAATGTTTGACAGAGGCAGTACTCTAAAGGGCTGAACCTCATTGTATTTGTGCAGTAAAGAGCACAATGGGACTTGCATCCTGCCTGGCCCTGCAGGGTTACTACTGTGGTATGACTGGGGTTGTAGCGCAAAATGATTCTTCTGAATGAGGCTGATGGATTTATGCTATGGATGAAGTTGGTCAGGCCACTGTGTGCTTACACTGGGGCCTAATGCTAGTGCAAGCTGGTCTGAATGGGCTTGATACTTGTGGTAGGGTTTTTTCGTTGGTTTGTTTTTTTTTTTTTTATGAATTGGGTTGGTAAAGCAGCACACTGTCTTATGAAGGTCTAGCATTCCTAACTGTTGGGATGTTCTCATCTTATATGACAAAGTAACTGTGAGAAGTAGCTGGAATACCCTAAACATACACTGAAATTACATAACTGATTAACTACTTAATGGGTATTTTAAAGGAAATCACTTGTCTTCTGGGGCATGCTTCAACTTCCAAATCATCTGACAGTTCTTCCACTGCCATGGTGATTCTTCTTCCACGCTTCAAGTAGAAGGAAAAGCTGAAGTTACCTGACCTGATGAAGGTCCTCTCCAAAGCATCATTTATTGTGTGATGTTCGATTCAGTGCTTTTGGATCCATGCACTTCACGAGTAGGGCACTTCAAAATAATAATGCATAAACTAGTTGCCTGGAAGGAAGGGGGAAGTGCTGAGGCTTTTCTGTATTTTCTGGATTCTGGGAAATTGTGTGGTACCTTCTTAATAGCAAGGTCTCCTAGCTGCCCCTGCTCAAAATCCATTTTTGGCACCATTTATATCTTACCAAAATCAAGTTTCACTTTAACCAACCCTTTCTTTTAGAGAATAATTGTACAGTTATTTATTTTTCTACATCGCATGTAAAGTTCTGCCTGATGAAACATGCTAAGACTACAAGAGCCATCTGTGCTACTGCTGATGCACTTGCAGATTTAATACATTTCTACATGTTCTGTATCAATTCTGAATCATGGTGAAGATCAGCCTGGTTAGGGTGAGAAACACAGTATATTTGGATCTCATTTTTGTTTTGGTCTGAAGTTTACATCTGCATATGAACTTTGTCAAAGTTTGGCAGTACCTTGTGTCTGGTCTCAAGTTTACTGATCTGAAAGAGTCCATGAGGAAATACTGTTATGGTTGACAGTGCATCAATTCTACCACATTACATAGTCAAAGGGTATCTCTAGGAGATTTGGTAGATACACAAAAAGCCTTTCTGGAGCTTTCATAGAGATTTTTATATGGGCATTCAAAATTTGAGCTTTAAAGTCTGTGTGCTTGTTCCTCCCCTTTCTGTCTCTTGCCCTGTACTGGAGCAGGAGCACTTGCCATGGTAGTTCCAGAGTCATCCATCACTGCTACCAGGTGTAGATAACATGCCTTGTAAACCTTCCTCTGATTTCCCATTCCTTCTAACTCACTGGGTTTGGGATGACTTTATCTGTTCAGGTGGCAAAAATTGCAGTATCTCCTTAAAGCATTTTGCATTTGAACTTCAATTCTTTTAAATCATCTATGCCTGATAAAACAGCTATGAGGAAAGTATTTCCTGTTTGCTCCTGGGAGAACTGGGGCTGGGACCAATATAAAACATTCTTGATGCAGCACACTGTGCAGCATGAGCCATCTGTAATGAACAGTTCATATTAGTTTCAAGGGTTTCTTTTTTAATAATATTTGCAGATGGCAGTGATCCTGAGCTCCGGATGTCAGTGCCTGGGTATGTGGGAAACTAGGTAGGAGCCTCAATAATACATGTTACTTGCAGGGCTCAAAACTGGAGCCACATCCTATGGCCTTCTAATTAAAACTCTTTATTTCCACAGATTTATTCTGTGGGACTTACTAAATAGATCAGCCTTGGGTTTCTAATGGTGACTACTTGAGGAGGAATGTAGCCTTTGTTACTGAATAGTTGGAAGCAGATTACCGGGCTGCCAATTTCCTGTTGCCTTTCAGAGCTGCAATTTGAGCCCTATTTGCTCCTGGCTCTTGCACAATTGAAAACAATGGGTGGCTTCTTTCAGGTTTCACTTCAGAGCTCTTAGAAACTGGGGAAGTGGCAAAAGCCCTACTTTACAGGTAATTAACAATAGATAATGTTTGCTCTGCATTTTTCCATTTTTCTTTTTTTATAATGCTGATAAAGGTAGAAATGCACACCGAGCTCCTAATGCAGATACTGCTCCTGTGGATGCAGTTCCAGGCATAACCCTGGCGGGATGATGGTACTGGGTCAAACCTACCCCCAAGTGAATAAACGAGAAAGCAGCCCAAAAAAGCTGTGGAGTTGCTACCAACGCTGAAGTCCAGGCAGCAGAAGCTGGACAAGCTCCTTGTTTTAATCAGCCCAGAATGTGTTTACTGTTGCAAACCTGCTCTTTGATTTAGGGGCCCTTTTATTGTATCCTATATCTGCTTTATTGGGTGCTCACTTCTCATACCTTATTGACGTTTATGCAGGATAGTTAAATGTTTTCTTGTGTGTATTCAATTCTAGGAAACCACCTGTCCTGTAAAGTTTATCTTAAATACAGAAGCTTTTTTTACCACATAAAGATACAAGTGTCTGTTGTTTAACCTTAACTTGTGAGTGGAGGGCTATGGACGCTGAGGAAGAAGATTAAAATAAAGTACTCATGCATATTTATTAGTGTTTATCTAAAAATGGGTTGGGGCAGACCGAAAATATCAAAATTGGGAAGCTCAGGCTCCTTGCAGGTAGCAGGGAAGAGATAAACATCAGAATAAGCATCACCTGCCCTCAGAAGTGAATGTCGTGTCTGCACATTGTAGGCTGTGAGGCAGTTTTGAAAAAAGAAATGGAAAATGAAAATAAACCTTGAAATATTCTGATTGCAGAAACTTTTCAGGCATGTAGAGATAACATTTGTTCAGCCTTGCTGTATGTTTGGGAACTTCCTGAGGACACAGATTTTTGCTTATACATAATGTAGTTGCTCGGCATGTAAATGCCTACTCGCATTCTGTATCCATCAACATTAAGCGTACAAAAACTGGAGGGGAGATGGAAAAGCTCACCTTGATAAAACCTGCTCCAGTATATCCTGGCTAACACTAGTAGCACGACTCAGGTTTTTTGCTCTATGTGAAACTGTTAGCAACCCATACTTGTGCTTGGCATATCTTCCACATTTGCCCTCTACAAGGCAGCTTCTGGTTTTGTTTGTCTCTCAAGGGCCCAGTTTGAGGGGGTTTGCTGCCATGAGAAACTGCTGCCTCCCTTGGTAATGCTGATGCAACTGCAGATGAAACACAGGTTACTGGGTGAAAGAGGTGAAGGGTCTTCTAGTGCTTGACACTGGTGGCGGGGGCAATGTCGTACAGTGCCATACTTGAAGGCAACATATGTTCCTTAGGGCTGCCTCTCTGCATTAAACATGCTCTCAGGTTCTGAGGCAGTCATCTACATAGCTCATTCCTTAGTTCCCTGCCTGACGCCACAGCTTCGTAGGTGGTTACTGAGACTGCGGACTTGGACCTAGGGCTACGAGCCAGAAATGGGATGTGTCTAGCAGCACCTGAAGAAATTCTGCCTGTGTGCTCAGTCCACACGCATTTGAACAAGTAAGCAAAGTATTAAAAAGAAATGAAAAAAAAAAGAAGCAATTCTGCACTTTATGCCTGTGTTTCTGAGTTTCCCAAAAGGCTTGTAGAATTTCATTGGCTCCAACTGTGAACATGGCTTTTGCTTCTTGTTCTCACCATCTGCTAGACTTGGAAAAACCATGAGTGTTTGTGTACAATACAATTGATGCTAAAAACACTTCCTGTGACATCAACCTCTATGATATGTAGCCTTTTCCTCCTCCGGCTTTTGCATTCTGTGGGCACGGAGACGGTATGTGGGGATATTTGCATGTGCTCTCGGGGTAAACCGAAGTTTTTTCCTCCCTTACATCTAAAATCTCCCCAGTTCATTTGGGCAGACAGTTGTGTTTGTCAGCCTTCCGTCATATTTGTCAGAGGATATAAATTTGCCAAAACAGATAATAGGCAGAGGAAAGCCTTACAACTTTGTTTTGATTTTACGTAACCTTTACAATATTCTCCCAGATAAGTAGGTGGTATGCCAAACAAGAGAAGAGTTAAAACTTCTGATGATCTCACCCGATCTCTCTGTTTCAAACAAGGTGCTTTTTGATGGGTTACAAGACATGACATCAGAGTTTTCGGTTTCATGCCCACGGCACACTGGAGGGAGTGTACAGCTACGGTGGAGAGCATCTCACAGAGGCCAAAACAGTCACTTCATAGTAAGGGCAGAAGACAAGAAATGTTAGCAACATCAGCAACAAAACAATAGATGAGTTGTCAAAGTTGTGTGTGGATACACCAGAGTTGGAAGGACAAGCGATTTTTTAATTTCCCCAAGCTGTCTTGAGCCTCAGCTGAGATACAAATGGAGGAGAGCAAACACTCAGACCCCAGGTCTTCCTTCTGTAGAGACAACTGTCATTCCTCGGTCTCATAATAAGCAGTGGTGGAACCTGTTTCGTAGTTTTACATTCACGGAAATTTCTCCATTGTCCTGATAAACTGTGATCTCGTACTTCGTATGTGTAAGAAGCATTGTGAAAGAAGGGACTAAGTCTTCAAGTCTCAACCTTGTGCAAGGACAACAAGTGAAACATCCTATCTTCCTGCCGCTGTTTCACACAGTATAGGTAATTCTGATAATAATAGGTATTTTATGAGATGTTACTGCTATATGTTGGTGCTGTACAGAGACAGGGGAGGACCACTAACAGTGCTCTTCAGCCTTGGCTTTGAATGCTGGAGAGGAGGTATTAGGCAAAGCCCCTTTTTTTTGCAGATTAAGACAATCAGGGCTTACTGGCAATTATAATCAGGTGAGGGTGGCACTGCTGGAGCTATGGGACTGTGACAATTGTCCCACGCCGGTGGAGTGACCTCTGATTACTCTTTGTCCTGTCCTTGGGCATGATGACAGCAGCTTTTCCTCTGGGATAAACAGTCTTAGGATTCATTTTCTGTCAGAGTCCAGGTCCCCAGGTGTATGATCTTCTTGGAAGGACCAGCTGGCAGGGCTGGTTCCAGTACTGGCAATACCTTGTTGACCCACTGGCTTGGGAGTTTTTACTCTCTTTGGGGTAGCCACATGGTTTTTCTTCTCATGGCAGCTGGTCTCACCACTGCCTTGCAGAACTGCTCTACAAATCCCACTAATACTGCCTGCCTTGGTCTTTCCTTGATGCCCCTGTGGCATTGTCTATGCCCCTGGTTCCAGCTCCCTCCCAGCTGAATGGATGTCATTCTAGTCCTGTATCCTCATCCCATCCCTTATGGTAGAGGTATTTAGGCTCCCTCACCCTTCCTGAGCGCCTGCTCTGGTGCCCTTGGATAATGGACAGTTGTTATTCCTTAACCAGACTCCCGATGTCATTTCTTATCCGAAGAGTCTCAGGTTCGTGTTTCTAGGGGAGAAATGGCTTCTGCTGCTTGTCTCTAGTAGCCTCAGTTCAGTCCAGGCATACAGAGGAGATGCTACCTGGCAAAGGGAAGCAGGTGAAAGCACTTAGTCATCTGCAGTCATTTCCTTAACAAAAGGACTTGATACTGTCAGCTGGTGCATAGCCTGGGGGTTATATTCTTATCTAGACCTAGGCAGGAAACATTATGATTTACAGCTGACTGTAAGGAACAGTGATTGCATGCCTAATCTGCACAGCAGATTGCTGGAATATATTTCCCTCAGGGTACAAACTTGAAGGATCCCAAATCAGTGAGACAGAGCAGTGCCTGTGTGGGTTGTTGGATAAGCAAGTTAGGATACTGAGAACATGGTAGACTATTGCTGAATCTGCAAAATCAGGGTAAAACGTGAAAATCAAATCTGTCCTGAAGGCTGTGAGCAGCCAATGGCCATTTAGGCAGACCAGTTTCTGCCCCTCTGGAGTATCTGTGTTGCTCCACAAAATTAGTGCCTTTACCACTGCTGTGGTGACACCCAGAGCAAGAGCCTTAATATAGGGGTATTACGCAGTGTTCTTATTATAGCTCAGATTTGGTGTTGGTCTTTTTCAGGCTTGCCACAAGACCTGCACCCTTGAACCTGGGCATTACTACAGGAAAGGCGTGCTGTGTTCCTATATGCCTTCTGGAGTCCCACTGCCTTTTTCCTTTTTGCTGGAGCTACACTGGAGTATGTGGCATGTATTTGATAAACCTGTGCTAGTGTAGTAGATGCTGTAAAGTGTGCATTGGAAAGTGTGTGGGTTGATAAAACTGGCCTGCAATCTGTGGTTGAGCTACAGGGTTTTGGTATGTGAATTACAATTTTTGCTCTCAGGTTTGAGCCTCACGGAGAGCTCAACTCATGGTGCTTACCAGATGAAGGTCCACTTTGTTGGGTGCCTAACTAGAGATGAACCTTGTCCAGGACAGTGGCTTTGAGTGGCTTTTGTGATACAAATGGTGCATGTTTAAAACCTTGCAAGCTCTCTGTGGGGCTGGGAATAGGAAGCTATTTGTTTGAGGGTATTAACTGTCTGATAGCATGCCTTGCTTGCATGGAGGTGGCCCCAGGAGCAGGGTAGCTTGGAAATGCCAATTGCAATTAAAACCTGTATTTTCAAGTGCAACTCTTGTTTGCTCATGCTGGGAAGGGTTTCCTATCTTTCAGTCTTTTGGTCGCTGGGCTACACTTAATAGGATGAGATTTTTTTCTTTTTCTTTCCCTCTTGAACCACAAAGCTGCCAAGTTATCCAAGAAAGAGGCTTGTAACTAATGCTAAGTGAAGTGGAAACCAGGGTAGCTGCTTAGCATAGGGCTAGTGGGGCATGCTTAAAGAATGCTGGTGTAGCTCTGAAATAACTGTGAGTCTTTTGGCTTTTAGTCATGGGATGTGAGAGCAGAAACTGCCCCTGCTGCAGTGAAGATGTTTGTCTCTGTTGTAACTGAAATATGAATATTGTACTGCTGGGCTGTGGAAGCATCCCTTTGGGTGGATTTTCCTTTTGGGACATTACAGGAAAGGCTAAATTTGCTTCTGTTTAAGAGCTCTGTATAAGTTCCTGTTGGACATTATGACCTTGGGTTTTGGGTCTGTGATCTTCCTGATGATAATCTATTCATCTAGCCTTGACTTGTCTGTAAATGGACTGTTCTGGGGACACATTTTCTTAGATATCTTCTTCTCCTTGCACAGAACTTTATTGTTCCAGTAAGCGGTTTTACTTTCTCAGGTGTTGAAAGTGGCTATTAAAGTAGCAGCAGTCTTAACCTCAAGCTCACCTGTTTTAAAGTTGGGATGCTTTTTTCCACCTTCAGGTTGTCTTCCCACTAGGTTTGCAGAGTGAGTGAAGTGCAATTTCCATGTATGTTATATGGGTTACATACCTTGGTCCAAGAAGCAAAAAAGGACTTTTTGCTCTGCTCTTGAGGAAATGGGGAACATGGTGGGAAAGCCCTTTCCTGTGCTTTTCTAACATCTTCCGGGTGTCTAAAAATCTTTAGAGAAAAATGTCTGTGACTGATTAGAAACCCTAAATTGGGTAAAAACTGAGAATAGATCTGTACTGAGGGACAAGGGAAATGACTTTTCCCCCACACTTTGTAGTAGTCCACTTCAGCTCTGTGGGTTTCCATTGTTGGCTTTGTGTCTTCAAATTATATTCCACATACACATATCCATTTAATATCCAGACTTTTGTTGAGACTATAGCAGAAACACTGGTATCTTTGCATCGCGCCCTAGCTTTGCAGAGCTGTGATGAGTAAATAGTGCAGCTGTTGCAGTGCTTGGTTTGACCATTTGGTCACTCTGCTGTTGGTAATGTTTTTTTTTCTCTCTTGTAGCAAGCAAGCTATGGTGGAGGATCTGCTGTGTCATGTTTCTCAGTTTTAACTCGTGCTTTTGGGGCTTTTTAGAAAAAAAAAAACCAAAATGTCTCAAATGTTAAGCTGTGTCAGACTTATCCAGAATTCTGGAGTTTTTCTTTGTTTTTTGAAGGTGACCTTCAAAAGGAAAATCAATAATTTTCTCATCTGAGGTCTTGGTGGATCCCTCTAAAACATATGTCAGTGTTTCCCAGCTGCCTTGGTTTCTCATGCAGATGAGCTCTGCCAAACGGTTTCCTAATGCACCCTGTTGGGACAAAGACTCAGTTGTTGTTTTCTGTTGATAAACTGGACATTTAACTGCTTCGTTTCCCCCCTACTACAGCAGAATTAGTCGATGGCTATTTGCTCAGACCCCAATCCTTGGGCTTGCTGGGACAATTGCTCAAGAGGCTCAGATTTAGAAACCAATGAATATCAAGCTGAGCCTCTGAACTAAGCTTTCTTTGAGATGAGCCAGAGTGACCTGCAGCGAGCTGTAAAGAAGAGTGCAATGACCCACCCCCTCCCTTCCCTTTCGAAAGGAAAGATATTTCCCAGAGCACTGGGAACCCTCCTGACTTCCTCTCCTGTGAATTCTGGATTAGTGTGATTTGCATGCTTAAAGTTAATTCACTAGTGAACGGAGGAGGTGTCTGGGAGCTTGAATAGATTCAGCTTCTTGCCGAGGAGTGCCAAGGGCCTCTGGTGTGAACCACATAGCAAGGGAAAGTGAGGACATGTAGGACAACTGCAGGGGTGAAGGGAGGGAGGAGGGGTTGTACCATTTGTACTGAAGTGTTTGCAATTCTGCCCTCCCACAGGCCATGGCAACTGGACTGAATGTAATCTGGCCCTTTTATTTTCTTGCTTTTATTCAAATGAGGCCATATAACAAGTGGAGAGTGAGAGAAAGGGGGGAAATGCATGAAGTATACATAATAAAGGTGATACTGCTGGAAAGTGCTATTTGCTGCTTCAAAATGTTACCAAACTCAGTGTGTTGGGAGGGTTGGGAATTTGTGTGTGCATGTCCCTTTGGAGGTTTCTTCTGAAACCATCTTTAAAAACAAAATGAACAACTAGATGAGCCTTTTTTTATCCGCAGGCCTTGCTTCCAGATAAGAGCCATCTATCACAACCAAATTAAAACCTGGGCTTTGCCTTGCAGCTAGCTCTTGATAAGACACATCTGCCTGTTGGGAAATTTCCCTTTTCCAACTTCTTGGTGCCTGGGAAAGGTGCTTATAAATTGCAGAAAAGAAAAGTTTGAATCATTGCACAGAGTCACTGGCCCCGCTGAGGGGCTTTCTCTCTCTTCTGAAGAACAGACCATGCACAAAGCCAGATGGTTCCCGTCTGCTGGCCTTATTCAATGCACTTCCTCCCACAGACGGGAGCCCTTTTGCTCTCCTTCCACCCCCCTCTTTCACGCATCCACCACTGGGCCTTTCTGTTCTGCGGCTGGAAATAATCTTTTATTGCCCAGTTGTTCGGAAGTGACCTTTTGCCCTTGATTAGATAGCACCAGGCTCTATCACCGGATTGCTTTTGAGATGGCAGTTGCTTTTTTGTGTTCACTGATCTGGTGTTAGGGAGAACAATGCAGGGCTTTGCAGAATTTTAGCCTGGCTAAGGCCTCATGTGGGATGGCTGGGAGCAGGGAGGGATGGCGTTGGATAAAGCAGCCTTGCAGACCATGATTAATTATATGAAAACATTTCCTTTAATAAACTGCAAAACAAATTGTGTTTTGGTTCAGGGTTTTATATTCATCTTGCTCACTGATGCGAACTGCTGTGTGCTGCTTTGCAAGCTGTTAGCTGCTTCTCAGTGGTGAGAGGCAAAGCTACTCCTTGGTTCTCTTCTACAGGGTTTTCATGTGTGTGGTTGTCAGGCAGGTGAGCTAAAACCTGCACAAAACAAAGGGGCCCAAAGCCTCCAGCTGGCATTGAGCACTGGATCTCTGTGTTTCACTAACAGGGTGGCCTGAAGAGTTAGTTCTGGGGAGATGGTCTCGGGCCCTGGAAGAAATGGCTAATGCCTCTCTTTTCCAGAAAGTCAGCTCTGATAGCTGTAAAAGAAGAGGCTTTCTAGTTACCTGTAGACAGACAAGAGGTGGTGTTTAGGGAAAGCTAAGGAATTTCTATAAAGTGTAGTAAGGAGAAAAATTGTAGTTTTTAAAGAAATTTTAAACATCAATCTAGAACTGATGGTACATTATATCGCAGTTGGCATATCACTTGTATACTTTTCTATTAAACATAAAATATAGTGCATTTATTTAGTAGTGGTCGGATACTGGAAATCTCCTAAATAAATGGATAAACTCTCCTTGAGCTTTAGTTTAAAACCAAATCAAACAAACACCAAACCTACCTTTTCCCTCCAGGTTGATCTGGATGACTTAGAAATAGCAGGAAAAAAGCTGTTACCCTGCAAGTCTTTCAATGTCCCAAAAACGATAATCAAGAAAAACTTTCTTTTTTTTTTTTTTTTTGGGGGGGGGGGGAGCTTTTATTTATTAATTTTTTTTTTAAACATATTTTTCACCTGATGGAATTTTAATTTTGGGTTGTGTCACTGCCCAGTTTTCTAGGAAATTTCTACAGGAGATATATGTTGGTTACCACAATCCTTCTGCTACTGATGTGGACTGCACTGCACTGCTCACTTAAATGGCAGCTTTTAAAATAAAAATATATTGGCTCACTTATTCATCAGCAGCTTTTTTAATTCTGCCAAGGCTGCTCCTTTGTCTGGGAAATGACACAAATATCTGTGGTGTGAACTGGACATGTTCTGCATCACAACAGTGGTTTGTGTGTTCAGTTCCCCCTCTGTCTGGGCTGCAGACGCTGGAAACCTGGACCCAGTGCAGAATGGTGCCCAGCCAAGGTACTGCTGCTGCAGGGAGCTGGGGCTGGTACCTTCATTCCGCAGGGAATCCTTCTGGCTCCCATGATGTGAAGGAAGTCAGATTTCTATACAGGGAATTAAAAGCTTTTAATGACATTGATTAATTTTTTAGATAAAGCATTTAAGATAAAGTTTATAATCCTGCCTCATACCACATCCCCCTTCCCCTTTAATTTTTTATGAAAGACATTTGCATGCAAAAGTCTGCTTTAAAACAATGTGATTGAGGTTTTTTGGACAGCCTGCACAAGCCAGGAATAACTGGAGGTCGGATTTCCTGTTCACGGTTTGTGGCATGTATGGTAATCAGTTACATTGCATGCAGTTTTGTTATTGTTGAGAGGCTTGAGTGGATCTACCCTCAGGCTCTCACCAGCTGAGTGCTTGGGAGGGCCAAGGCAGCAGGTAGGTGCAGGAAAAGAAGGGATGGAGTCTAAGTTAAACAGTTATTGCCCCTGGACAGTTGTATGCGTTTTCAAGCCCTGGTCACTTTTTTTTTTTTCCCAGCTGGGAATAATTGTGCATTCTTTATTTCTTTTAGATTCCTGCCCTGGCACCCCAGTGCTCCTAAGCCCTCAGAGGTAGCTGGAGAGCCTTTCCATCACATGCTGTTTGTTGCTTCCCAGGCATCCCAAACAGATAGCCAAATCTGATGGATGTGTTGGACATTGCTGCTTTCCTTCCCCACCCCAGTGTCCTTCAAGAGAACTGTCGTGGTTTGAGGCTCTCAAACCCATGCAGCCGCTCTCTCACTCACTTCCCCCTCTTTAGTCAACTTAAAGAAAAAATGACTGCTGCTGCTGAACCCATGACAGTAATAAAGACCCCCTTGGAGCTGCACTTAAAGTGGTGATGATCATCTGTTAACAGTAATATGCATGTGATGAAGGAACTGGAGAGAAAGGTGTGTTTCTGTTAGGCTGCCTACTGGTAGTCACAGGGGCAACTGATTCCTGCAGAATTTTGCTTCTCAAAAGCCAATTAGCTTCATGCTCAGTCTTTTAAAATAAGCAGATTAATGATGTCTGTTTCACAGGGGTTGTTAAGGCAAATTAGTGCATGTGAAGCAAGTGGTTACTGGGGTGAAAGCATTGCTGAGACACTTGAAGTAAATAATCACTATGATTGGGGAATGGGGTTTGAGTGGTGTGTAGTAAGGTTTTGACATAGGACAGTGTGTGTATGAAAATTAACACCTTCATACTAAATATATGTAGGATGAGACAGAGCTGCTATAGGGAAAAGATACACTCCTAATCACATGATGTGAAACCTGCAATGTGTGTGAGCTTTGTGTGTGTTGTGTGTGATACAGTCACATAGGTTAAATAGGTTTGTGAAAACAATGGTAGTATTGCTGTTCCTGAACTTAGGCATTTCTCTGTGTATGTGTGTTATGTTTTACAGCTCTTTCCCCTTTAAACTCTGTTAAAGAATTACTTGCTAATACCAGTTAGTCTAGATATGAAGGTTTTCAGTCCTATGTACCTCTGTGTAGAACCCTCCACGTGCTTTTAAAAGGACTCATGGAAAGTTGACTTGTCTTTTTTTTTTTTTTTTTTTGTTCAAGAATAAACCACTTAAGAACAATGCATTTATTATGGTATAAAATAAACTCCGAAGTGTTCTCTGTCAAGTCACCTGTATGACCAGGTGTCATGGGTTCAGCAGCAGCAGTCATTTTTCTTTAAGTAATAGTTGGTGAGTGCTGTGTTTTGGATTTTTGGCTTGGGAACAGTGCTGATAACACCAGTGTTTATAGTTATGGCTTGGAGTGTTTAGGCT
>JASSUY010014818.1:0-18777 GCA_032466535.1 Forpus xanthops | reverse complement strand
CCTGGTGTGACTGTTGGCATGGGTAAAGGATGTGACACTGAGCAGTGGGGTTCATGAGCCTGGTGTGACTGTTGGCATGGGTAAAGGATGTGACACTGAGCAGTGGGGTTCATGAGCCTGGTGTGACTGTTGGCATGGGTAAAGGATGTGACACTGAGCAGTGGGGTTCATGAGCCTGGTGTGACTGTTGGCACGGGTGCAGGATGTGACACTGGGGTTCATAAGCCTGGTGTGACTGTTGGCATGGGTGAAGGATGTGACATTGGGGTTCATGAGCCTGGTGTGACTGTTGGCACGGGGCTGGTGCCTCGGCTCTCTTTGCAGATGGATGAGCCAGGACAACTGATGGAGAATGAGCTTTCCTCAGGCACCGACATGCCTGAGGATGTGCTGTGGCTCACTCTGCAGGGCCTCAAGGGCAGGTTCTGTGTGCATGGGGAACGCAGCCCACTTCCATCCCTCCTCTTCACACCGTGGGGTGATGCCTGCCTTGGGTGCAGCCCGGCAGCACACACTCCTGGTACTCCAGGCATGAAACGTCTTAATCAGCGGCTCGGTAACGTTCACCCTGAGCATTGGCAATGTGTCCCCTCTCATTTCTCCGCTCGCAGCTCACGTTGCTCCATCTGCCAGTTTCACTCATGCCACTGAATGAGACTCTGCATGGGGCCACTGTGGCAGAGCCGAGTGCCCACAGACGGGCAGAGCTGGGCTGGGGAATGGCAGGAGCCTGAGCACGGTGTCTCACTGCTGTGGGTCTGCTTTATGCAATAGGAGCTCCTTCCCCACGGGGTGCTCAGGCGTTGGAGCACGCTGCCCAGGGCAGTGCTGCAGTCACCGTCCCTCCAAGTGTTCCCGAACCAAGTGGCCATGGATGCCTTAGCAGCACTGGGGAACGGTCGGACTGGATTTTAAAGGTCTTTGATTCTGTGATGCCGCGACCTGGGGCACCCTGCAGTGCCGCAGGGTCCTTCACCCACAGTGCCTCTGCCCCGGCACCCCCAGCCCCGGGGCTCCCCTGGTGCTCCCTGACCCTGTGTCTCTGGAGGCTGCTCTCTGACCACGGAGCCTTCTCCAAGGCGCTGATGGCTCCTGAGAGCTGTGCTGAGCCCCTGCACTGCTCATTGCCCATTGCCCAGTGCCCGGTGCCCACTGCCCATTGCCCATTGACCAGTGCCCTGTGCCCATTGCCCATTGCCCAGTGCCCATTGCCCATTGCCCACTGCCCAGTGCCCTGTGCCCATTGCCCGCTGCCTGCTACCCATTGCCCAGTGCCCGGTGCCTGCTGCCCTGTGCCCTGTGCCCGCTGCCCACTCCCCGCTGCCCGCTGCCCTGTGCCCTGTGCCCGCTGCCCACTGCCTGCTGCCCGCTGCCTGCTGCCCGGCCGGTGCTCCCGTTTCACCCCAGGCCGGAGCTTGTGTGGCTGTTAACCGGCTGCCCGCGCTGGAGCTCTGCTCTGCCGGAGCCGGGGCTTCAAGGGAGCTCATCCCTCAGACGGCACAAACGGAGCGCTCCTGAATTTCAATGCCTTTATCTCCTCTGGCTGCCGGAGTCACCTGGGGAGCATTACCCTGACTTACTGCTCCTTGTTTGTATCCACTAACAATTATACGGGGGTGCAATTCTGAGAACTACCTCATTTCGCAGTGTGTGATTAATGATGGTAATCTTCTTTCCCATTTAGCACTTTGTTAGGTACCTGTTGCAGCTGCAGCTATCCCCAGGAGGACACGTGCTCACTTAATGCGCTGCTGCAGGGAAAACTAGGCATTCTTCTACTGAGAAAAGGCAACGAAACGAGCTGAAATGGGGCTGCAAGTGTTCTTTGTCTGGTTGCCCTCCAACACCCTTTTCTGTCCATCCCTCACGTGCCAGCAGCAGGGAGGAAGTCATTCCTCTGTGGGCTCTCCCCAGGGGACTTATGGGGCAGTCTTCGGGCTTGCTTGGATTCAGGTCAAGATAAGATTTGCTTGCTGCTAATCCTCTCAGGTTGATGCAGCGCTGAGGAATCTGCCATAGCTGCCTTGGCTCATAACGGATCACTGCTGGGAGCCTGGCATCCCCGGGATGGATGGGGCTGCACTGCATCAGGTCTCAGCAGTGAAGGTGATGGGGGCTGAGGGGTTGTCAGCTCCTGCCATCACTGGGGACGGGCTGCACCGGGAGCCACGCGGCTCTGGTATCTGCCTTGCTGAGCCCCATAAATGCAGGGCTGGCTCTGAAGAACGAGGAGCGTTTTGAAGGTGCTGCGTTTGGGATGGAAGCAGAACATGCACAGTGTTGGGCACACTGAGCCCATGGGGAGGGAGTCCTCCGGCCCTGTGGAGGGCAGCGGGAGCAGGCAGGGTCTCCAGTATGGCCTTAGTGGGACCAGGCTGGCATTCCCAGTGCGGAGGGGGAATTGCATTGTGCCACCAGCAGAGCCCATGCCCACTGTCCGTGCACCACGGCTGTGCCGGTGTGACATGTCCGGTGGGCACAGGGCTGCTGGTGAGTGCAGGTTCCAGGGGAGGCAGCTTCAGCAGCACCGCCGCTTGGCAGGCTGCAGCACAGAGCAGTGGCATTCAACACTTGTGCTGCTCTGGCAGAGGCAGCCCTGGGACATCAACAGGCGATGATTTGCTGGCAAAGAGGAAAATGACAATACTCTCCATCAACATTATTACAGCACCATCCCTTGGAGCCCGCGGCGCTGCGGGAGGCTTTCCTCTTTGATGGCTTTTCCTGAAGAAGGGGTTTTAATGGCACTCGGTGCAGCCCAGGCCACCAGGCACCGTGGCACCGAGCACCGCGGCTCCTGCTGAGTGCACTGAGCACATGGCATGGGCAGAGCCATGCTCCCGGCCCAAGGCTGCGTGCTCCAGGGACAGCCATCCGAACGAGCTTGTCAAATGAGCTTTTCTGTCTGCTTAAAAACGAGTTCGAGCTCCTCGCTTGCTTGTAAACACTTTTAGTGGTCCCCAGCCAAATCAGCCACAGCGAAAGCAAACATCAGCCTGAGCCAAGGCGGTCCCTGCAGGGAAATCACTGGCCACAGAAGGAAACAAAATGCATGATGGCTTCGAAAGACATCCATTAAACTGTGTGCTGAAGTGATTCACGGCGCTGGTAGTAAGGCTTTAATTAGATCTTAATCATGTAATTTTATCTTTGTTTTAGAAATTAGAGCTTAATGACTGCACTGCTCTCCTTACAGCACTGTGACTGAGCGCAGGAGTGTCCCAAGGCAGCGCGGCGGTGAGCAGACATGGGACAGGGACTGTCTGCCGGTCTCACATCGTCATTTCCTAAATACAGTACGTTTAAAAGACACAAATGCAGCAGTGCTCAGGGGAGGTGGGAGGGGATGGGAGCTCCCAAAGAGGAGGGTATGGCCTCTGCCTCCTGAGACCAGCGGTGCCCTCTCCCTCCTGGGGACACCCTGGGCCCTGCAGGGCTCTGAGCCCAAGAGCACCACAGGAGGATGGTGCATGGGATCACGAGAGGCTCTGCTGCAGGGTGGATCCTTCGCAGGGTTGGCTGCACAGTAATCAACTTTCCTTTTCCCATTGCCATTTGGAGCATCAACCCTCCTGTGGAGCCCCCTGCCCTGCGGTGCAGGGGATGCACCAGTGCCGAATGGCGCTGGCAGCGTGGCCATGCACTCTGCGAGCACACACAGACCCTGGGCATGGCTCCAGCAGAGGATCCGTGCCCCTTGCCAGCCCTGGGATACGTCAATACCTGCTGCAGAGGGAAACTGCGCTTCACTGAGTCACATGAAGTCAGTTCAAGTTTGTGGGGTGAGACCACATGCAGGCAGGGCCGGGATAATGCTGCTGAGCCAGAGCCCAGCCCCATGGAGCCGGGTCCATCCCCTGCCTGCACAGGAGCTGTGCCTGCACTGCATCCCTCCCCTGCTCAGGGAAGCAGCGCTTGCACTCAGGTCTCAGCTTCATTTTACCTTCTGTTGGACTCGGCCTGGCCCTGCCCTTGACCCTCTGCTCGGGATGTGATGTCCCAGCATTGTGTCCCTCGCTGTGGTGCTGCAGCAGCTCCTGAAGCTGAGCAATCAGTGTCCTTGAGCTCTGCCTGCCCTTGCTGTGGATGGCAGCGGCCCCTTCCACCTTCCCTTTCCTGCTTATTATGCCACATGAGCCACTTGAACTCATTACTGTGGCAGATTATAGGTCCCCAGGTAATAACGTGTATTCAGATAATTACTAACAGATCCTCTAATAGGAATGAACTCAGCTGAAGCCGTTCGGTCGCTGGGTAAATATTTGTACCTCAGCCGTCCTTATCTCCGTTGCGGAGCCTGCAGGTCTCTGTCCTCATGCTGTGCTCACTGCAGGAGCTGCTGTGGTGAGCAGGGAGCTGGTGCTGGTGTGGACCTGCCTCATGCCATGGCTCAGAACCAGGCAGGGACCCCAGCCCCAGCCCAGCTCCCCTGTCCCTCTGTGGGGCTGGGACAACCCCAGCCTGGCACAGCATCCCATTACCAGCCTGCTCACTGCTGCCTGGCAGCCTAGAGACTGGTGCTGGGTCCTGCACCAGCCTCCATGCCCGGGCTACTGAGAGGTACCTGTCCCATGCCCCTGCCATGTCCCCCCATTTGTGGCCCCAATCACACCATCTAATGCCATCAGGGTCCTCAGTGTTCCTGCAGGGATGCTTAAGGAGCATCATTCCTCAGTCAGTGCCAAAGTGCTCCCAGTGGGCACAGCACCACTGCCAGCTGTTGGCAGCTGTTTCAGGGGGCAGCTGACACCCCATGGGCCCTCGAACCACTGGTGTCACCTCCCCACTCCCTGCACACCCAGAGCCCCGGCTGCACTGGAGTCACCCTAATTGGACCAGCTGGCTAATTAGCTGTCAGGTAATGAATTATGCAGTGATGCCCAGACACCAGTGTAGATTTGGTACCACCAGGGCCCCTCGTTCCTCCATGTTCCCACTCGCTGCAGTGCTGAGCAAAGCCTGTGGAAGAACTTGGGGACCTCTCAAAGTGAATCAAAGGTGTTGATCCTGGGTACCGGCATCACCACTGCTCAGTGCCTGTGCTGCCCAGGCAGGTATCAGCAACACCGGGTGATGTCCCAGCCAGTCCCATCCTGGCAGCGGTGGCAGGTCCCGAGGGGCTCAGTCGGCAGCAGGTTTCTGTCCCTGCTGCAGCCTGATAAAATAATAGGAGGAAGCTTGACCTGCTTGGCTGTGCCGGCATCGCAGCTCTGCCTGAGCATTAATCATCTCCAAGGGGTTAGAGGTGTCTGTTAATGATCATATTTGTTTGCTGCACAGCTCTGTGTCAGGCGGAGGGAGGGGATGTGTTAGAGCTGTGTGTACCTCGGTGCAGGGGCTCGTTCCTGCCCATGGGTTGTCACGGCTGACACAAAGCAGGGTCCAGATCCCCTCCGCTGGGCTGCACTTACCCACTGCTCCCAGGGCCTCACTGCGCTGCCCATCCCGGCCACTGCCATAAACATGGAGCCAGCAGGGAACCTGAATCCTGTTGATTAATAAGAAGTTAATCAAGTTCTCTCTGTGCTCACAGTGCTGTGGCACCACCGTGGTCTGAGGGGTGAGCGATGCTCCTTGTGCAGCTGAACACGCTTGGGTTTCATTCAACGTGCCGGTGCAGGGCTGCAGCTTGGGTTTGCTGGTGAGGAACTCAGCACGGCGCCAGCTCCCTGCCGGGGATGCCAGGAGCCTGCCTGCTCATAGAGAGCAAACACGGTGCTTGTGTCTGCGGCCAGGGCTCCTCATCAGGAGACCGGAGGTAAATGCCCGATGGAGACGTCTGCTTCAAGGACCGGGGGTCCTGGGGTGGTCCTGCCAGAGAAGAGGCCTCCAGAGCTGTTGGGAGGAGGCTGCTGCTGTGCCAGAGCAGTGCCGCGGTGCCATGGCTCCAAGGGATGTGCCGGTGGCTCCTCAGGGCAGGGTGCTCATCAGCGATGTAAATGGGCTCTGAGAAGGCGTCCCTTGACCCAGCACATCTTGAGAGCTCTTCAGCATGAACGGGACCAGGGACCACTTAAGTCACATTCATTACGTTTAAGTATTTATGAGCTGATAAATATTAAACAGCCACTCTCTGGGGTTCAAGGCTGAGTGAACCGATCAAAACACAGTGCACGCAATGGCCGTGGCCGTGCCTCCGGGGCCAGGGGATGTGGTGCACCAAGGGTGGCTGTGAACCCACCTGCCCATCAGCAATGAGCATCTCTTGGCACCTCCTGGCATGGCCAGAGCCCTGTGCCTGTGCTACCGGTTTCACTGGTGGAGCGTGCTTCCTATGGGTCACCCCATGATAGCTCCAGTGTAGGACATGGCAGCTTCCCAGGCACTGCCTGATACAAGTGCTGGGGCATTCCCTGGGTAGGGAGAGCTTTGGGATATTCCTTCTGCACTGTGTTCTGCCCGCAGCTTGCAGCAGGCTCATGCAGGTGATGGGCAGCTCAACCTCTTCTCCAGCACGGATATCAGGGCATCACTGTATCCCTGCAGCTCAGGATCACCCTTCCCCTGCACCCTGTCCCTCCCCTGCCTCAAGCTGGGCTCAGAATCTGGCACTCACATCAGTCAGGTCAGCAAAGGCCCCTGTCCTGCTGTGGACCCTTGTCAAGGCTCCGCACTGTGCTCTAGAGAGGCTCTTCCTCACCTTTCTCATAGAAGCAGTTGCTTTAAGCTGCGGACCTTCCAGCCCATTAAAAACCATACAGTGGTTGTTGGAATTTACAGCCTGGTTTACAGAGTTTGCACTTCAGGAGAGCACTTCCCTCCTGACTGCTGCAGCCGTTTAATGGTGCGGATGAGTGGGGGGAGCCCCTCTGGCAGCCCCTCTGCTCAGCGCCACTGACACCAAAACAATGTCCTTACCAAACCCCTGTCCTACCTCTTTCAGATGCACACCATCTACTCTGAGGCTTTTTAAGCCCCATTTTAAGAGCTCCTAATGCGATAAGCATCCTCAGTGTAGGCCTTCCTAAGCCCTCATTTGCTCACTCTTTGGAAACTTAATGCTTGATTTAAGCACATTCTGCTTCCTCCATTTGTAAGGGCAAATGTAAAGTAATTGTTTGATATTGCAGTGGTTTCTTCAGGCTCCAGCTCTGATGTCCCTCTAATACGGTATCGTCAGGGGGATCAGTCTAACCCAGCACCTTCTGTCTCCATGGAGTGGATTGGAAATGGCTTTTCTATGGTGAGGCTGGGATTTGGGAGTCTATCTATGAACGGTTTTCTCCTTTAAAGAAAAAATCATGCAAGAAAACATCCCATCTTCCTGCTGACAGCTGCTAATGCCCTGCTCTCCTTCCGCTGGCTCTGGATCCCCTCCTTGCTGGGTGCCCTGTGGCTCCTGTGGCTGCTGCTGGATGATAGTGGAAGAGATGCAGATAAGGATCTATTAGATCTCCATCAATTACCTCTTATTTTTTCCTATTATTGCTAACTGGACAGTAATCACTTCCAGTAACGCCTCTTAAACTGGTGTGTGGTTGTGTTGCATCCCCACAGGGCCATTGTGCATCACTCCAAAGCATCCCCAGCCCTGTACCAGAGGGTCTCTGGGTCTGAGGCTCCCCTCAGTCTCCTGTACCCTGGTCTTGCTGCCATGGGGCTCCAGACATGGTCACAAATAACTGGGGGTCTCTGGAGCCCCATTGCTGACCCCTCTGCAGGGAAGCCTGTGGCTCCTGCAGGGAGCATTGGAGTGCAAGGGGAAGGAAGCACCCAGGCCTATCCCTTTCCTGGGCACTGGCCTCATAGCACATGGGGGTCTTACAGTCACTGGTGCCCCAGACACGGTGCATCGCAACACCCATCTGTGCTGGCAAACCCTGGCACATCCAGCTCCCCTGCTACCCCTGGGCCGGGAAACTTGGCTGCAGAGTGGCACAGGGACCAGTTTGTGCCAGCACTGGGGAGAGGCTGAGGCTTGGGCTGAGATTTAGATGCTAGTGGTAAATTGCAGCCTTTGACAGAAATGCCTGAGATTTACTATGAAAATCAATAGATGATTCAAACAGTAGAGCTCTTGGAAAGGCAAATAACACCCTGCCAACAAGAGCTGTTATTGATATTCATGAGCAGCGGTGCTCATTACAGGGCCTGCTAACAGGGTGTAAGATGAGTCGCTGCAGGATGGGTTGGGACTACGTGCGCGCATCCACAGCGCAGGCATCCCCATGGCCTTGATATCTGGACTGACTGGGCCCTGTGGGAGCTGTTTAGAACCATGGATCCCAAGGTGCTCACGAGGTGCTGAGGACGGAGCACAGGGATGCTGAGGCAGGAGCACGGGGATGCTGAGGTGGGAGCACAGGGATGCTGAGGTGGGAGCACAGGGATGCTGAGGATGGAGCACAGGGATTCTGAGGACAGAGCACAGGGATTCTGAGGACAGAGCACAGGGATGCTGAAGACAGAGCACAGGGATGCTGAGGACAGAGCACAGGGATTCTGAGGACAGAGCACAGGGATGCTGAAGACAGAGCACAGGGATGCTGAGGATGGAGCACAGGGATGCTGAGGACTGAGCACGGGGATGCTGAGGACAGAGCACAGGGATGCTGAGGACAGAGCACAGGGATGCTGAGGATGGAGCACAGGGATGCTGAGGACGGAGCACAGGGATGCTGAGGATGGAGCACAGGGATGCTGAAGACGGAGCACAGGGATGCTGAGGATGGAGCACAGGGATGCTGAGGATGGAGCACAGGGATGCTGCACAACCTCCGAGCACCTGAAGATACAGCCCATCAGCATTGGCTCCAGGCAAGCTGCTGAGCTGGGAGAATTCCCTGTTCCCAGATGCGCTGCAGTCAGAGGTGGCTGGTCCCTGGAAGGAGCAGGGAGGTGGCACCTGACCCGGGCTGGCTGTGGTGATTGGGGTTGTAAATCAAAGGACAACAGTGACTAATGTAATGCAGCCAGCTACCAAAGCGTGTGGCACTTGGCACTTCATTGTATGCATGGGTTCCTGTTAGAACAGCCCATGGGGTTCAACCATAGGATCCTGGACTTGCTGGGCTGGAAACGACCTTAAGATCATCCAGCTCCAACCCGTGCCATGGGCAGGGACATCTCCCAACCATGAATGACTGCTGCTTGTGTCTAACACAGCTCCCACCCCTCACGCATGGCAGAGCTGGCACTGACCTGGAGTCCTGCGGCACTCCTGAGTGAAGGACTGTGCCTCCTCACGGTGCTGAGCCCTGTGCCCACCACCTCACCTGACCCATGGGCACGTGCCTTGCCTAAGAAAAGCCCATGCTCCGGACCGGTGGTAGCTGCTTTATTCACAGGAAGGGGTCACATGCTGAACAAGGACACTGGTGCTGCTGAAGTACCCGTAACAGCAGGATTCTGTGCTTTATTCACAGGACAAAATATCGGTACAACATCTCTGATAAACTTCTTTTCCAAGCAGATACATCTGACTGTCCTCATGGTTACACACTGCACTTAAGTGATGAAAGGCGATGCGGAGCAGTCGGACCTCTGCCCTCCCCAGCACCGCGGCAGGATGTGGCCACACGGGGCGGGCAGGGGTGTCCAGGAGCACCCGTTTGTTTTAGGACACAGAGGAGGGACGTGCTCTGGAGCAGCCCATGGCTGCAGGACAGGACCATCACCAAGACCCGGGGGACCCCACGGAGCCAGCCCTGGCACTGCTGACCTGCTGGGATGGGCAGTGCTGCTGGGCACCATCCCTCAGCGGCTCTGCAGGACGCTGTGTCTTCCCCCATCTCCACTTGCTCTGCAGCATCCTGACCTCCCCAGGGCTGGAGAAGCCCCTCGCCTGCCTCTGCTCGTGGCCTCTGGGCAGGATGGGCTGGTCTGGGGTCCTGGCTCCAGCCCGCCGAAGGAAGACTGCAGAATCACATCACCGCAGCTCTGCTCCCAGACGCTTATTCCCACCTGAAGTCCTGCCCGACTGTTTCATAGAACTTGATATTATAAGGTCTATAAAAGTCCCGAAGCTGCTCGATCACCTCGGGGTCTATCTGCACGTGAGTCCGGCCTTTGGACTTGCCCAGGCAGCGAGGCAAGCCGCTGCTCTCCGACTTTTTCAGGCAAGGAAAGCCTTTCGTCTTGTTGAAGTAGAAGTGCTTGTCTGTGATAACCCGTTTGATGCCCAGGAAGTCCTGGACTTTGCCCATCTCCCCCGCTGGGTCCGTGATCAGCTTCTCCCCACTGACAAAGTGGATCTGGGAGAGGGGAAAGTACTGGAGCCAGCTCTCGAGGTGCACGGCGTACATCCCGATGCGGATGGCGTTCCAGGAGGTGTCCACCAGCCCCAGGCTGCGGTTGCGGAAGGACAGCCCCTCGAAGGTGGGGATGTCCGGCTTCTTGGAGAGCGTCTGTGTGTAGTCCGAGATGGCGCGGGTGACGGGGTTCCGCACCACCACGATCAGCTTCGTGTCCCGGGACATGTTGAAGATGCGCCTGGGGGCCTCCTTGGTGACGAAGTAGCTGGGGGTCTTCTCCACCGTGATCTGGCTGTCCAGCGTCCGCGGCATCAGGCTCCTGCAAGCGAAGCACAAGGTGATGATGAGGAAGGAGCTGGGCTCTGAGAGGTGATGTCCACGGTGCAGGGGCAGTGGGGCAAAGCAGCACAGCTCCTGCAGCACTGCAGGAGGCCCCTGCCCATGGACATCTCCTGCATCCATCCCAGCCCCAGGAGCATCCATGCAGAGCACATGGGCACCAACAGCCCTCAGAGCAGCAAGTGGAGATGCTCTGCTTTGGGGGCTGGCCGGAGCCAGGCAGGACCGAGGGCAAGGGCAAGGCCAAGCTGGGGTGACCCCGGGGCTGCTCTGTCCCATCAGCAAGTGAGGAGCAGGGCTGCAAGGGCAGAGAGCAGCAGACCCAGGCAGCAGGCAGCATCCCTGCAGCCCAGCCTAGCACTAATTAAATCATTTGCTTGGACATGTGAACATCCAAATCAAATAAAAACTAATGGGATGGACAGATTTATAAATTGCTCTTGTATTACTAAACTGTCAGCTCCACTGCAGGCAGACTCACGGTGCACAGGTCTCCTGGCTGGAGCAGGCAGGGAATGCTGGCAGCTGGGATGAGGCCAGCAGTGCTCTGGCAGGGGAAGCCCACGTCAGCAGCTCTGTCTGCAGCAATTCAGCCGGAGCGAGCAGGGCACTGATTTATTCCTGGGCTAACCCCACACAGCCATGGCCACACTGCCGCCCTGCAGCACGGGTGTCCCGAGAGCCCCATCAGCCCAGTGACCGGGACCAGACACCTCCAGGGTCCCTAAAACACTCTCACAGGCACCAGCTTTGGGGCCTGCTCTGTACAGGAACCCAACAGAAGAGCTAACCAGGAGGAGGTACAACAGCAGCTTACATCGTGTGTGACAGAGGAACCACGACAAAGACCTGAGGCATCGGGGGGGGGGGGCAGCACACACTGAGAATGAGGGGTCCCCATGGGGAGAAGAGCCTGGACCAGGGGGACCAGAGCGGCAGCTGGAAGGGACCCCTGAGGGCACTGAGGAGATGCACCCAGAGGTCTGTGCCAGGCTGCTGCGGTGATGGCAGAGGCTGTGCTCCCTCCATGGGTGTTGCCACAGTCCCCCCATGACCCATGAGAGGGGACCTGTGCCGGGGGCCACCAGCACACCCCCTTGACCAGTTCCCTTGTGTGCAAGAGAGCAAACTCATCAGTCACCATGAATTAACGGGGCTGTTTTACACAGGTACCTGAGCACGGACGTGGCTTAGTTGGCCTTTCCCACTGCCCCGCTCCCAACCCCATAAATCCAGCTTATGATCCCCATTGTTTAATGACCGCCAGGATATGCTAATTTAGCGGCAGGCACCGCAGCTGCGTCTCACAAACAACTTTCACCGTACATCAGCGTGGGACAGCTCCGTAAGTGATTCACTATTACAGTCATAAAAGTGCTGTTTCATTAATGGCTCATCTTCAGGCTTGTTAGACTTTCATTACGTGAGCTATTAGGTCCATGTATTCCGAAGCCGAAATTACAGGTTCTAATCCATTATGAAAAACACAAAATCTCTGCACGGTAAATTACTGAAATGAGACAAGAGTTTGCTTCTTTTTAAATGGACTCCCAATGTTTGCTGATCCTGAACAACAGAGACTGCTGAGGCAACAAAACGCAGCCCGAATAGATACATAAATCACCAGTGAAACCCTGCAAGGGGGAGAAGTGTCATCCAGGCATTCATCTTCACGTTAACAGCGAGATCCCCGGGGCTGCAGGAGTGGGGAAATGCATTGCAAACTTAATTACACTTGACTTTAAAATGATATTTTGGACTTCTGCATTCGCAGAGTTATTTGCATACAAATAGCATGCCACATGGTTTTAAGCCCAGGGCTCGTGTGCTCAGGTATGAAGGCTCTTGGCCGCTGGTTTCTGGTGCTGCATGGCTGAAGCTCAGGCAGGGGTTGCTCCTGCTGCTTTGGGGACCCGTCCCGGTTCCCCCGTGCCCCTGCTGCCCACGTTGGTGTCACACCAGCGCTGCCAGGGCTCTCCCTGTCAGCAGGGTCATGCCAGAGAAACACCGAGGTTTTCGGCTCCCCCGATGCGCCCACCACCCACATGTGCTCTGATGATGGGAACCTGTGATGCAGCAGGAAGGGAGGAGGGCAAAACCCTTGATGCTGAGTGAATGCCAGGGTTGTGCCGTGCCGGAATCATTAGGGGTGATGGAGCAAACTCCGCTCTGGCCCTGCAGCACTGCCGTGGGCTGAGCATGGAGCAGCCTGTCCCTGCTCCCTCTCACTGCCTGGAAGAGCAGACCCTCAAGGGAGGGCATTAATTACCAGGGGCATCTCAGCTCGCACCAGCACAGCACAGCAGTGGGGCTGCAGCCCCCTGGGGCCGGGGGTCCCACACAGCAGCATCCACTGGGTGTCCGAGGGCAGCCCAAATCCCCAGCTCAATGCATACCCTGGCTGTTGAGACAGCATTATTTCCCCTTGAATTAGAGATTATTGTCATTAAAGTTACTCAATGCTTAAAGCCCTTTAGTGCCTTTGATATGGGCATTAGCGCTGCCTCCAAGCCTGCAGACTTAGAGGTTGTGTTCACCCACGTTACAGAGTGGGAACGCATGTGGGATACACCCAGTCGCCAGCATGGCCCCAGGAGATGCTGGCCTCGCTGTGCCCCACGGCGTGTCCATGGCTGTGGGGCAGCAGCAGCAGTGAGCCCAGTCGTGGCTGTGCCGATGCGAAGGCAGCACCTCGCCCTCAAGGAGTTAACTTTTCCTCAGCACCTTTCCTACACCTGAATTATTAACTCACTGATAATCTGCTTTGGGCATCCCACGGCCCCTACAACGCTCCCACATAAAAGAAGCATGCGCTCCCCCCCGGCTGCGCTGCTTTGATGTCGAACGTGCGTGAAACTCTCCCGGGGAGGAACTGGTACAAAACCCCATCGGATGATTGAGCTATTGCAGATGAGTGTGTGTGGGGAGAGCGCTCATCCCATAATCCCCTTACGGAGCAGCCCCTCCATCCCGCTTGCAGAGCGGATGCGCGGGGCCGTGGCAGGCGCATCCCGGGCTCTCCTGAGAGGCAGTGACTGACACACACGTAACCCTGGACTCTATCCACTCATCAGCACAAACCCAAGCTGTTCAGTTTGGCAAACCCTCCCAAGCGCTGCCTCTCCTGACAGGGATGCTGCCGGTGTGCGGGCAGGGAGAGTGAGCCTGGCAGCCTGGGGGACAAAATCCTCCTGCAGAGCTCAAGGGTGCTCAGCAGCACCGAGATGGGAGAGGGGTTTGCTGCAAGTGCATCTCCGGCTACAGCTGAACGTGCTGGGATGAGCACAGAAACCCTTCCAGGAGGGCAGACTGGCACTGGCATAGCCCCGTGGGATCCGGGGACAGGTCCTCACCCCACAGCCTGCCCCGCGCCCCACCACGCTGCCCAACAGGAGCAGCGGGAGGCACAGGCTGGGTCCCACTGGCAATGGTGGAGTGAGCCTGGCTGCTGCACGGGGCTCAGCCCCTGGTCCTGAGCCCGCAGCCCAACACAGAGGGGCTGTGCCGTGCCAGCCTGCACATGCCAGGCTGTGCTGTGCCATGGGTGCACACTGCCGGCAGCCACCACCGCCTCTCTCCTGACAGCCCAACACCGCTGGGCGCCGTACGGCTGCAGATGACAGCAGCAGCAGATGAAAGCTCAACCAAAGCTATTGGGAGGTTTAAGCAAAACTGGGTCAAGCGCACAAGAAACTGAGGTGTGAGGAAGATCAAAGCCCTCCACAGCTCAGTGACATTGCAGCGGGTGCATAGGACATGGGGACACCCGGCTCAGAGCTCACAGCTTTGCTGGCAGCGATGGAACGGGGCAGGCAGGGACCCCCTGCACTGCTGCCACAGCGCCGGGAACCTGCTGGCCCCGGGGCCTGGCGATGCTCAGCAGGATGGACCCACTGTGTCCCCATAGATACCCCACATCCACAGCAGGGAGATGGCTCAGCCCCGTGTCCCCGCGGCCACCGCCCTGTGCTAAAGCAGCCTCAGATTTAATGATGGATCATCCGCCTTTAATAAATGTTTGTGTTCAAAGAACTCACACCAGCCCTCCCCGGCAGCTAATGAGGGACATTTCGATGCATAAAAGCAGTTTGAACACAGTAATTAACTTTGTGGCTGATCCATTTTTAATCATTTAAATGCTCCGGAGATTTGCAGTGTCCTTTAAGTCAACAAAATCTTTTCCAAAGGGCACTTTGCCACCACCCTTCGCACACACAAACCGATGTGCAACTCTCATCTTCCTTAATAACCATCCAGCACCGACTGAGGACCCGGCAGATCCCAAGGCCAGCACCGGGAGAAAGGCCCCAGCTCACAGCAGATACTGCAGACAGCACCTGATCCCACAATGGACACCGGCGTCACCAGGGACCGGCATCCTTTGCTCCTCAGCTTCCCGAAGCATCCGAGCCCACGGCCATGCCGGTAGCCGGGCTTTGAGCTACCGAAGCGAAGGTTGGAACAAACTGCAGCGCTTACAAACAAGGTCACGGAAGAACACACACCGTTAATAGCAGAGGCTTGGCACCGTGTGGATTCATGTCCCTGCACTTCCCGCAGTGCCTTGGCGAGGGCCTGACGGAGGTCTCAGCAGCAGCAGCCCAGCAGTGAGCAGGGCACGCTCTCACCACCTCCATGCAGAGGTTTCAGCCCCACTGCGCAGAGCCAGGCCACTCTGAATGAAGGAAATTTCAAAGCACCCTTGAAGCTTGCTGCCTTCCTCTCTTCTTACTAATTAACTTCAGCAAAACGCACTGTCAGTCAAGCCACAAAGCAGCCCGCGTCGCTGGGCAAAGCCTAATGGGCTCCTGTTTGTGTGCGAGCCAACCTGGCCATTAGCAGAGAGCAATTAGCGAGGCAGAGTGCGGGAGCCCGGTCTGCAGCTCCCTCTTCTCCCTCCTGCAGGCGGTGGGATGCGGGGAAGCTCCTGCAGTGCCCAGCACCCAGAGGCCAGCACTGCTCCATGAGCTGCCACAGCCCCAGGAGCATCAAACCAAAGGCAGCACAGAGAAGAGCTCCGGCAGCATGGATGCCCTTGGACCCGATAGGGAAAGCCCCTCTCCATGAAAACAGCATGCAACAGCATGACTCGGGAATCCTGGGGAGGAAAACTGCACCCCGAGATGCTGCAATCAGAGTCACCGCTCAAAGTTCACTGCAAATTAAGCGGCACTGTCTTCCCTGTGCTCTGGAAATATTGAAGGTTATTGGCGCACGCTACCTGCAGCAGGAAAAAGCTCAATATTGAGCCTCCAGTCCAGGATTGGTAATGAATCGATAGCCCCAGCAGCTGGCTGTTGGGTTACAGTTGTCTTAAAACAGATCTTGCTAAAAATATCTTCCCTGGAGTGTATCTGTAGCTAATGAGGTGGATTAGAGACTGATGGGAAAGGGGATGCACCGGGTGCTGTGGGTCCGAGGCCTGTGAAGAGGCAGCTCTGGGGTCCCATGGGGAAGCCAAGGGGTCCGGCTCTGCCCAGCGCAGGGGGAGCCGGGGGTGCTCTGGGTGACAGCGGGAGCGAAGGCAGGAGGCACCAGGAGAACAGCAGCTGGAGCAGGCACATTTGGAGCCACGAGGGCAGCGATCAGGAGATGTCCCTCCCACTCCTTCCACAGCCTCTGAGTCAGAACAACTCCAGGGCACGGGAGAACGTGGGAAAACAGGAACTGATGCGTTCAGAGCATCAGAGGGGCTCAGCTCTCAGGGGCATTGAAGACCTACTTGGTCCCTCCATTCAGCACACCGCTGAGGTACACAACGGGAAGGATGGAGCTGGACCAGGCACTCAGCATCGCAGCAGTCAGAGGCTCCCGCAGGTGAAGTCTCTGCTCATAACAGGGAGTGCTTTTTGCCATCGCCTTTCCAAGGGGTCTGTGCTCCAGGCTGCCCACAAAGCCCCCCCCCAGTGCTCCCCAAGCACAGGAGCATCACCCAGCCATGCCAGGAGCAGCCCCTTGCCCTGCGAGAGCCCTCAGAGCCATGGCATTGCTGTGCCCTTCCCAGGACATGGCTGGTGGCAGGCCCTTGCTCTCCTGCTCCCCAGTGCCTTGGCAGAGCGACAGGAGCTCATCACGCTGCGGGTCAGACCTCCACCTCTAATTGCTCCACTTGCAAGGAGGAAAATCAATTCCACGTTTTCTCCATTAGCAGCCTCTGTGCTTAAGTTCTGGCACATTTGTGAGGTTAGGAAAAAAAAGAAGGTAATAAACCAGGGAAGTGTCATTTAATTGTTTTAGCTGAACTAATTCAGAGGCTCTGCTGCTCCGATGTGATCTCTCCATCGATCTGGACACTAAGGCAGGCCTGGGCAGCTCTTGCTCTCTGGTCGTGCTCCCATCCTGCTCCCACCACTGCCACTCGCTGCCACAGACTGTGTCCCTCCCGGTCACAGGATGAGTCCCTTCACACAGAGGATCCTTGACTGAACCACGGCTCAGGGAGGACGTTCAGCTGCTCAAGTGTGTGTGGAGGGGACGTGGCTCCTACCCTCAGACCAGCACCACGTTGGGTGCCACTGGGTGCTGCATCACCCATCCTGCTCCTCTGGACGCTCTTTGGACAAAGCACCGCTGCTCCTGTCCTTACACGGTGTAGTGCAGGGCTGCTCCCAGCCCTTTGCTTTTAGGTGATGTAGGATGGGTGACAGTGTCTGATGTCGGTGGGAGGGTGTGAGAATGACACAGACCTGCAAAGGGGCAAGAGCAGGCTAAGGACACTGCTGCAGCTACCCTCCAAAGGGCAGGAGGAGCTGGGCATGCTGCAGGACAGCCTAAGGAGAGGAAAACAGCTACAGCGAGCTCTATCCCTGGTGCTCCTGTCACTGGCACCACTGCTAAAGGAGCTGAACATTCCTGGCTGCAGGAACCCAAGCACAACACCACGCAGCAGATGTGCCTGGGTCTGCTGACAGCACTCCCGGGCATGGACCCACCACAAGGGCTGAAGCACCAGCCCAGGGCCTGGTGGGCTGCTCTGAGCAGCTCTGACCCACTGACGGTCAGGAACCAGCATCCTCACACCACAGGCAGGACTCACACCTCCCCAAGCCAGGGCTCCAGCAGAATGGGACCAAGCACCACGTAACGGAGCCTCCCGACCTGCTCAGCAGCGATGTGCACTGCCCTGCTCTGGGACAGCGGCATCTCCACTGGGAAACCTCTGCTGCAATGGAGGGGATGTGAGGTCTGTGCATGGCCCCGTGCGCTGCATCCCACCAGGTGTCACAGTGCTCCAGCACATGCACCGGTGAGCTCACAGTCACCCGGGGCCACAGCGAACCCTCCTCTGCTTCATGAGGCCGAAGCCCAGAAGCACCACAGCCCTCCCCAGAGCAGCCCAGAGCTCCTGCGGTGCTCCTGAACGGCACAGCAAACCACGAGTACACTGGGTCTGACAGAGTGGGGAGCAGGCAGAGCTGCCTGCAGCACCACATGCAGGTCTGTGGGCAGCGGATGAGCTCATGGGCGCTGTGATGTGCTCACGTGCAGCACTCGGTGTCCCTCCGAGAGCATCCCTGAGCTCCTCACTACAGCCTTTACTTACATTAAAACCCCACCATCTCTTCCTGGAGAAATGCAGTTGCTGTTCTCTGCGAATCATTACAGATTTGGGGTAGACCTGCACGTTGCTGAGTTCAAAGAGACAAGATGAAGAACGACAGGGACTCCCCCAGAGCCAGAGATCAAACCCGCTGGCAGTAGGGCTGCAGGGAGACAGCGGTGCCTTCCCTTGCTCCAGCCATTCACTCCTGTTTTGGAGGCCCCATCGCACAGGCAGGAGCATCCTCAGGTGACATGGGAAACCTGTAACCATCCCGGTACCGGAGCCGGTCCAAGCAGGGCTGGGGCTCCGCCGGCTGCAGCCGCAGCACTGGGCTGTGCTCCGGCGCCGTGGTGCCCTGCCGGGAGGGAACGCACCGCTCTGGGCCGGGCCAAGGAGGAGGACGAGGGAGCCCCCTCCGAGGGCGACAAAGCCACCGACTCCACGGGCAGGAGGAGGCCGTGGGTACCGGGCCGCCCCTCCGGAGCCCGAGACCGCCGCCGACGGAGGGGAGAGTGCCCGACCGGGGCGCGGTCCCGCAGCGCTGCCCTCACCTGTACCACTCCAGCCCGCGGTCGTAGTTCCTGTCGAAGAAGTGGGGCTCGGTGCCCAGGGCACGCACGTCGGGGTGCACGCGGATGAACTCCAGCACGGCGCGGGTGCCGCCCTTCTTGACGCCCACCACGATGGCCTGCGGCAGCCGCT
>JASSUY010014815.1:0-67050 GCA_032466535.1 Forpus xanthops | reverse complement strand
TCTCCTTCCCATTTCCCCGGGACTGGGGAAGAAAGAGGGGGGGGGGTGCACAGAACTGTTTGAGGGGCCTCAAACTATGACACTTTTTCAAACACTTTAACAACAGGCAGAGAGTTGCAAAACAAGTCAGATTAAGAAAAGCTTTATCACAATCCACAGGCTACTGCTGAAACACTTCACATTATGATTTCTGTTTTAATGACTGCATCTCCTGTGACTAAGACTTTTGGAGTTAAAATTCATAACCAGACCTCCTTGAGAATCACTGGAAGATGAAGAAAATACTCCTGATTCCAGGATGCAAATCCTCCTTGTGCACCTCCTTGTGCACATTACAACAAGCCCCAAATAAAAAATTATTCACAAGGCTTGCAGTGATATGGATAGATGACAGAGAATGAGCCAACGAGGCTGGTTGTCAAAACCCATCTATGGCTTAATTGCTGTGTAAATCTCTTTATGACAAGTCGAAAGTGAGGACACATTTATTAGCTTACAAAACATACAAGTCACCCTGCCCACACACTTACTATCAGCAGACTGGAAACAGCCAATCTGACCACCCTTCCTTCTGACAGATTCAAGTCAGGCTGTTACTCTTGATCATAGCAGATCAGCCTCATCAGCCACAGCAGTCCAAGGATGGAGCTGCTCACAACATGGATAAGTCCTGGCTGTCTGAGCAGCACACTCTCTTCTAACAAGCACTGCCTCTCTCTTTGACAGAAGGGCAGCAGGAAAGGCACCAGTGGGACGTCAGGGCTGACATCCCCTCTGGGCTGTGACATTGACTATAATGACCTACATTTCTCTACCGTTATTCCCTGTAGCTTTCTGCAGCATCAGTGCTGGTTTGCTGCTCTTCACACAGTGCAGTTAGGAGCAGAGATCACCCTGCTGTACACTGATTGTCAAGAACACTAAGATTTTTCACTCTTAGATTCACAGGGGATATAGGAACCTTTCCTCCTTTAAGTTTTCCTTAAAAAAGCCCTCAGCTCGAGCTGCAATGGATGACAAGACCCAGTATGAATACTGTCACATTTTGTTCACGGGAGCTTAGTGCTCCTCTGTCAGTATTCTATCTCAGCTTGAATGAGCTACTTCAGCCACCTACACTCAGATGAGTTGTCAGCAAAGCAGTGCAAAAAACTCCATATCCATTGAACACTGTCACCGAAACATTCTGGAGGAAATGTTGAACTTCCAAAATTTCAGGTAGACAATGTTGATCTTAGTGACTTTAAAAAGGAGGGAAATTGAAACCAGGATTGTGGACAACACAATGCTGAATTAGTAATGAAAGGTCACCCCTCCTACAGAAGATGATTTGTCAAATTTATGAGGAAACAAAAGCAACAAGGAGATTTCAAAGTGCATTTGTGATAATCTCCTCAATTTGGGTTCTTTGTATGATTAACCTTTTCCAAATGTTAGATTGTTATGCTTAATTATCCAGGGATTTAAATACTTCACTGAGCCATAACACAGAACTAAAAAACTCTGCAGCTGCTTTCTGAGAAACCCTAATCTGACCTCATTTAAAGAATTACCTTCCTTCAGCATAGTTATTTCTCCTGTTCGCATACAAACTATCAGCACACTGTGAGGAAAAGTTTAATCCTGTAAACTCGATGACAATTTGTTTCTCAAAATGTCTTTGAACATACCTTATGTAACAGCAGTTCTCTACTGGAAGAGAAAGAGCCAAACAGCCAGTTCTAATAACTTCATTTAAAAGTTCCCTTAATTTTACAAACGGTACCTTGGATGTAAGGTCTCGGTGGAAAATGCCTTTATAGTGAAGATAGCTGATTCCCATAGCAATGTCATATGCCAGTTTCACCCTCACTGTCCAGGGCAGATGCTGGTTACTGTCTAATAGTTGTTCCAGGTTACCACAATTGATGTACTGAAAAGACAAAGCAACATTAGGAATTATTTAACTTCATATATTGTCAGGAATGTAAAATTCATTATTACGTAAGTGTCCTCAGCTCAGCTACACATTGAAAGCCTTTTTTGTTTTTTTTTTTTAACTCAGGGGCTAGGCAGCCACAAAGCTTGCAGGTCAAAAGAGTCTAAAAATGTCTCCCTTCACTGACTGTACCAAAGCATTTATGCTAAAGATGCATTCACAGCCACCACTGCATTAAACTCTGTGGTATTTAAATACTGGTATGTATATGGACCCTTCAGAAATACTTACAATACAGTATCACCCTCTCATTTCAGCATGAGTAAAAAAATAAGGACAAAAAGGATGAAGAGCTGCCTCTCATTCAGAAAGAGTCAACAAAGAGAGGTCTGAGAATCCCGGTATAAGAGCATGATCAAGTTCCCAGACATGGATTCCCTAAACTGAAGCAGCAAAGAGAAACATTGCAACAAGTTGCAGTAAGTTACATTTTTGCACTGCTGTATCTACAAGCCCTAATCAACAATTCCTGATTCCCTGCATTCAGCACTGCACCAACCCCATCAAATGGCAGTCATCATGAAAAGGAACCTACGTTAGGTGTAAGATAAATTTTACAAAAGACAGTGAAACAAAGCAGCACTCAGATAACACTAAGAAAGATAACCCAGGCTTAAGACATAGCAGCTCCACTGCTCAATAGTCATTACAGCAACAGTGGGCTTATGCTTTAGGTAGAGACCCTTCATAACACAAGAGTAGCAATGCTGTGCTTGAATAGCTTCTTGTTTCAGTCCCAGATATCCCACCAGCAACAAAGCAAAAAGACTGCTCACTCTGGAAGGAAAACCTGGCATCAATGCAGTGACTTCTCCAAAGAAAACCTGAGCAAAGCAGATAAGATAATTTGGTCCCAAGCCTGGTCCAAGCATGAAACAGTGCAGCAGGCTGTGCCAGCTGTGCTCCCTTGTGCCATACAGCTCTCCAACTCTCTCTCTAGAGGCTTTGCGCTTCCCTGTGTCATTCACCCAGACAAAACACGTGCCACCATTATGACTTTAAAATAAAAATCATCATTACAGGCTTTGGTATCTCAGAAACTTTGCACTTTGTTGTATTTTGTTGAGCTTCTCAGTGCCTCAGAGCCTGCAGCACAAGCAAATATGAACCACACACAGTGTGGGTGCAGCTGATGTACTCAGACTATGCTATGGTTAAGGAAAGAACACACCTAGTTAGGCCCTATCTTTTCCTGAGCTCACCTGTTAATTTTGAAACCCTTTTTCAGCAGATAAATAGTTCCCTGTGAAACTTGTGTAATGAGGCTAAGTCGTTTGGGCAAATGAGGCACAAACCAATGTTTAACTGCCACGAAGCGGTGTGGGGCTCCACCGCTCCCCCCAGCTACTTGGCATATCCCTTAGGAGCTGGGTTCTTCCCTGCCCCAGCACAGCAGCACATTTCACTGGCAATCCAGGACATGACCTCTCTCCCCACAACAACCTGCTCCGTATGTTAGGAGCTGATGAGTCAGGAGAGCAGAGCAGCTCTGGAACAGGTCATTCTGAGTCTATGCAATCTCCATCCCTGGAGACTTTCAAGAACAACTGGACAGAGCTGCAGCCAATGTGACTCAAGGCTGGAAACAACACTGCTTTGAGCTTTCCCAACTTTGATCTTCCCCTCTCCTTGCTTTTATTTGAACCCTTAAGGGAGCTAGATGACTTTATAGAGCACTCAACCTCACACACACTGCTCAGTTTAATTATTTAATTATTTTTAATCACAAGATGCTAGCATGCTTAAGGAAAAAATGGTGAATGAGATTTCTACAATGACTTCTATATCCTCAGCCTCCTTGGAACACTGAGCAGCACTTTACATCTAGTTATGTTCAAATCAGAACAATATTGACCAACCTGGAACAGAAGGCACTAAAGTTCAATAACCCGATTATAAAGTGACACATCAATTATCTCCAATCATTTCACCTTTCTGACTGGGCAATAACAGACCATTCATACAGCACTACCATGCTTTAGTTCACTGGCAAGAGAATGCAAGGGGGAAGGGAATTGCTGGCCTGGCTTTGGTTAGGGTCAAACTATGCTATACCATGACAGTAATTGTTCCAGAAATGCTTATAAATAAAACAAGCAATCCATAAGAGAGCATTGGCATACACACTGAACTGTGACAATAGCTAGCTACTATTTTAAGCTTGTGCTTTCCTTTTCAATAAGGCAGCCCACTGATTTGATCCACTGCTGCCATATTAGTTGAGTGAATTTAATATATCTAATCCCCCAGCACCCTATCAGTCACACTGTCTTGCAGGCTAGGGTCATATACCCATCTTGACTGCAAGGACTGGATTCTAGCAAGAGCTGGGTGAAAACGGACTCATCTGCAGGACACAGCAGGCAGGAGCTGCAAGGGCAAGGCCCAAACCTGACTCTAGCACATAACACAAAACCCACTAGGCCTTCTATCCAAAACTGCCACCTAGTAGACTCATTCATTGGAGATGTGAGTTCTGGTTTTAGCTCTAATTTCTAGTGTATTTCTATGAAGCACAACAGGATAATCATCAAGTGAAAAACTGAATTAAGAGTTTCCTACAGACATCTTCTAAGGCTCCAATTGATCTCAGATTATAGCTGGTCAACAGGTAATATTTGCCTGTGGAGTACTGAATTGTCCCCAAGGCAAGCAGCACACAGAGTTCAATGCTCCCTCATATCACATAAGTAATCCAGTTCTTCCAGTCATTCACGCTGATAATGCAGACAGACAGCATGATGGCCTATTTTTTCCAGAGCTCTTCAACAATGCCTTTTTGCAACAGACACAAAATTATGTACATTATTTTCTAATGGCTAATGCAACTGAAAGAAAAATATTTGTTCTCAATCTCTTACCAGCACAAACCAGCTCTGTGTGGTAAGAATATCCTAAAGGATAGTACGTGCACCTCTCTCAAAGAGAATACTGGATGTTGTTTTGTCCCTGAAGCACCTCAGTGCTGGTACAGTAAGACTACAGCACACACATCTCAAAGTATTATTCCACTACAACAAGAGCCATTGCATAAGTGTACAAGCGATTGGAGCAGAGATCCTATGACAATGAAAGCGAAGGCCACTATGTTTCATAAAGAGACCTCACAGCTAAATGGAGCAGTGTTCAGATCTTTTCAAACCCTGTATCATCAGGTTGCAGTGAAACAGCTACCCATTATTCCTCCTGCTAGCTTTTTGTCATGTAACAGGACACCAACACTCAGTTTATCTGGTTGCCAGAATCTGAAAGTAACTGCTTCATGTTGTTGATTTTTGCATTTATTACAACTCACCCCAGTAAATCTGACGCTGTTTTAAAGGACTTGGTATTTTAGCCCACAAAAACAATCTCCCCTATAAAATTTATCTGTGGTAAGAGCTCAGGCTCTTGTTACTACAAGCGAAGATCAGCAAAACTTACTTCTTACACCCCTCCTAAACCTTCTAAGGCAAGAGGGCAGCAGCTTCTTTGAAGGACAAGTTACCCAGAAGCTCAGCCAAGCGTAGGTGCTTTCTGGATCAAAGAGCCTTGAAGAGGCTTCTGATGTAATAGCTTAATGCTACAAAATGCTACAAAGCAGCAGCATATAACCCTTTCCCACACAAGAATCAGGGCACAAGGAACAACGCAATTTCAACCTAAGAACAGCATGATAGGACTGCTCCCTTGCAAGACATTATCAAACTCAAGCATATGAAATGACAAATGAAATGAAATTCAATGTATAATGATACTTACATATAGCATTATATGGTTAATTTCAAGATATTAATCCTAAACTTCAGCAGGCAGATTTTAGCCTTCCAAATGTAAAATACAGTTTGAATACACTAATACAAGAACTAGAAACTTTTAAAGAAAAGGCTCAACAGAATTCACGTGATATGATTCCAGCAGTTATCACTCAACAACAAAGACTCCAAATATTGCCAACTCTATGGGGGAAGACTGAAGGGAACTGCAAAGAGCTTCCAATGCTATTTTGAAAACAAATACTCTTTCAATATGTAGGTCTAACATAAATAAGCCACCACTGCACAGGAAAGCCAGAAAAAAGTTGGCCCACAATTTTCTCAGCTTTAAATGTCACAGCTTGCCATTGAAGAAGCAACAAATAAGCACAAGATACCCTTATACAGTTGCCCAAATGTTGCCAAAGGCAATGCATTAAGTGGTTAAGGAAAGTAGGTGTGGAGAGACCAAACAAGGTGAGTAAAGAGCTCTGGGGGCCCAGAACACTACAAGACAAACGTTGAGAGAGCAATGATCAACTATACTAGAAAAGCCCAAAGAAGAAAACAGGCAGAGAAACAGGAAGAAAGAGAAACCAGAGTTGTGGTTGTAGACCTTCAGTGGGGAGAAGAGGGATGTCAGAACAAAAGCCAGAATACATAGTTGGACTCCACTTGGAAAGATTAACACTGTAGTCATTGGCAACTCATGCATGAAGCAGAGTCAAAAGAGACAGAGCTTGTATATTTGTATCATTTCTAATGCTGGAAGTAAGAAGGTAACTTTCATGCCTAATAAACTTGAGATCTTTACACTCAGCTATCTGCAGAAGTTCAAGAAGTTTTAAACCACACATTCCAAGGAGGACACAACCCACCCTTCAGTCCTCATATGTTCAACAGTCATCTGTCACACTCAGTAACTACTTTGAAGGCTTCTGGCTGCAAGACAACAAGGCGATGTACCCTTCTGCCACAAGTGACATAATTAGCTACAGTGGGAGGACTGGAAGTTTCCTCATCTCCCCCACTTTATGTGTTAGCTTCAACTGTTCAGTACTGGAAAAGAAAGTCAATATCAGTATGTTCAAAACTACAATATGAAGTACTGTATATGTTCACACACCAAGATTGACTACCAGATTAAATTGACTTTAAGTTATTTCATAGACTTCTATCTGTTAAAAAAAAAAACTCTCCTGGTTTAAAACCACACAAACCTACCTCACCCAAGAACTTCTAAGCAGTAACCTTCCATTTCTAACTCAGTGATTGCACTAAAGAAATCAAAGCATTAAAACCAGAACAAGCTGGATGTTTAATTTGGGCTGCGCAAGTATTCTTTTGAACAGCAGGTGAACTAATGTTGCCAAGGAAAAAAACACAAGTACTAAAAGAGTCAGAACATGCAGGTGAAGCAGACACGTTTCAGAACAAAGCTCAAGCTCTTCCATGAGGGACCAGAAGGGCTCAAGTGGCTGGGAAAAAAAAAAGTCTGATTGAAAGAACAGAAGGAAAGCCAAAAGTCTTCCTCCTTTCTTTCCTGCTCCTCAGGTGATGAAAGATGGGAGGAGGGGGGGGGAATTCTGTAACCTAAAGTCAATTTCTCAACCAGTAGACACTATTCAGCTCTTTGCTAAAGAATGATGTCTTTTCTTCAAAGGTGTTAACCATTACAGGATTAAAATAATCTTTACAAAGTGTCAGCTATTCATAGAGGAGAGGGCAAGCTTCCTCATGCAATTGTTACCGCCTAGTTACTCATCGGAACTCAGAACCAAAAGCCAAGAAATGCAACAGATCTACCTCTGTTCCTTCTTCCATGTCAGTTGTGGCACTGATTGATTCACTGGCTCCTCCTTCTAAAAAGGCCTGCACAGGCATGGCTTGTATTTTATAAGGGCAAACAAGAATTGACATGCACTCACTCAGGAAGGAGCTGTAATGAGAACCATTTGTTGCATTCCAAAAGTTTAAGTGTCAGCATGGAAAAGGATATGGCAAAATTTGTCTTCCTTTAGTTCCCTACATTCAACAGCTCTTAGGGTCGGCATGATGAATTTATTCCTTTTCTGTCATTCAATTCAACCAAAAATCTCATGTTCGCCTGCTTGCCTGCTGCTAGAAACAGATAACTGGAAGGAAGACTTCAACTGCAGGCACCTAGCAACCATGCACTATTGCAACCCGTATGTATGAAGTAAGGTTTATGGACGCTCACTCATATTCAGCTTTGAAATATTTCAGGAAATAAGCTTATTTTGTTGGAACCGGAAAACACTCCCAGTGTATCTATACAAACTGACCTTGATAACCATTTTTTTCCTGTAATTATATTAGTAGAAAAAAACAGAAAGCAAAGAAAGCCTAACAAAACCCCTGCATTTATAATCTGAAGTCATAACCATTTGGATTCTAAATAGAGCCCAGTTTCAGTGCAGATAAGAATCTGGGATATGGCAAGCTAGCAATAGCATAAATTAGCACAGGCACAGAAGAGAAAGTACCTTATTGCTGACACAAGCATGACAAACAACATCTCTACAATAACACTTCTGTTAAGAGCAGACGGCTCTACCCATAATGACAGCATTTCAAACATCCTATACACTCAAATTCTGCCTAGAAGCCAGCTCTAGCCCCCGACTAGGTCTTTTCTCAACCTTTCCCACAAAGATACCAGCAGTAGCAGCCCACAGATAATGTGCCAGCAAAAAAACAACCCATTTGCTGCCTTTTTTTGACAGAAAAGAGCCACAAGGATCTCCTGAGCACAAAAGTTATAGCACACAAACACCCCTGGTAGTACAAATTTGGTTTAAATTCTGCACAAGGAAAACTGGGCTTAAGCTGTTTCAGAGTGCTTTTCCAAGCCTCAGTACTCTAGTGGATCACAACATCCATTTACATTTGTAGGTGCTCAAACACTTTATCGGCCATTACAGAAAGCACCAAGATGCCCCATTTATAGTGGTGTGCAAAAGCAAGCATTACAGCAATCCTCTTGTACAACTCAGTTTCTGAATGGTTTGGAGCTGGTAAGTAAAGTGAAATGTGGAAGTGAAACTACAAACCACTTGTTAATTCAGGAGCATGCTTCCTGGGGTCTGGTGTGAAGTGGGAAGGGGAAGAGATAGCATTACAAACTGAATTGACTGGAAAATATATAAGAAAAAATCCCAGACAAAAAGTTAACAGGCCAGCATCACAGTATTTATTTGGACTGCATTTCTTCATGCACACAACTAATGAGAAAATCTAGTCCTTGAGGCAGGAGTCATCTCTCCTTCCCCTCTCTCCCCCTTCATACCACAAGCAGTTGAGAAGCTTGCTTCTGCTCACTCTTATTAACCCGGACGTGTTGCCAGGATATCAGAAAGCAACAATACAAGAATTGCAGGGGTTGCAGTTCAAGAACGTTCTTCTTCCTCACTTGAGACAGTGGCAAATGGTCCAGTTGGCTTATAATGACTGCCAAAACACTGACACTAGAAATCCCATCCCAAAAAAAACCCAAAAAACCATAAACTGCACGTATATGCCACACACATGCAGAGGAGGGAGAGAAGGGAAGAGAGAATGGTGCTTGTTGTTTGCAGGTCAACATTACCCTGCCATTTATCTTACTTTCTTCTATCCTTGAGACATTCTACAGAGGATGAAGAGGTTACCACCAGCAAGATATTTAGCAAGCCTTTCTCAGAACACAACGTGTTTAGATGCATCTCAATTACAATAAAAGTCTTCTGTGCACTATCACAGGCTCTGAAGTGATGAAACAAGTTAATTATCCTCCCACAAGAGAAGGAAAAACTTAAATACAACATACAGCTAAGATAGCTGTAACATATTGCTAAGAGAGAGGGAGGGGAAAGGAGAGGGAGAGGTTCAGCCACGACTTCTTCAGTTCATACATAGGCATTTAAGAGGAACCAGAAGTCAAAAGGTTGAACATTCAGGAGTTCGCACTGAAGTAACTGGTTGTTCATCGCTGCTGATCTAGCACCTGCATGCTAAAATACAGACTGTGTGCCTGAAGTTAGACTCATATTTTCAAAAGCCTTGGTTTTCCCATTTACATGTGTATTTCTTTAGTGTCTTGATTATAGTACTTTTTACATCTGAACTTCCTTTTCTGTGAGAACTCGCCCTTCTCTCCTCACCTAACCACATATTGCAAATGCATCTTGCAGTTTCCCTGTGCCTTCAGCACAATGCACTGCTTGCACAACTTTCATTGCTTACTTGCTTTTGGCATAAGGAGAGACTTCCTCTGTAGAAATGTCCCCAGTGTGTTTCATTACCAGGTCACCACCAACCTGCAGTAAGTTTTTCCTTTAATTGGTCTGCCAGCACTTCCCTCCTGAAAGAGAAACCTGTAAGGCCAGGTTGCATCCTCCATAAGCCAAAGTTTTTGTCAGCTTTCTCTCTCCCACAACTGAACTTCTCACTGCAGCTTTCTGAGAATCACACAATGGTTTGGGTTGGAAAGGACCTTATGTTCATCCAGTTCCAACGCCCCTGCCATGGGCAGGGACATCTTACACTAAACCATGTCACCCAAGGCTCAGTCCAATCTTGCCTTGAACGCTGCCAGGGATGGGGCATTTACCACTCCTCTGGGTAACCTGTTCTAGTGCCTCAGCACCCTCACAGTAAAGAACTTCTCCCTTATATCTAACCTGAACTTCCCCTGTTTAAGTTTAAAGTCCCATCAATTCAAAGACCCACTTGAACCTCTCATGCTTAGTACTCTAACTCTGCACATATACATAACAGGAAGTCACTCTCTTAAAAAAAAAAAGATGCATTTTGAGGGAATCAGGCATACAGCCACAGGAAATCACACAAATTCTGTCTTTAAAGCTTCCTCCTGCCCTCAGAACAAGCGCTGGGATGAAGTACAGCAGTATTTAATTTCCTATCAAACTGAAGCTGTGCCACAGGGGGCCCTGCATTCCATGGGACTAACTTGGTATAACCAACCCAAAAACTAAGTTTAAAAAACAAAATAGAGAAATCCTCTATTGTTTAATGTTTTCCTGGAACCCCCAGGTCTTTGATCACGATAAACGGACAAGATGGTTCACTTTCACTCGTAAAAAAAGTAAAGAGCCATCAGGTGTAGGGGGAAAAAAATGGAAAGATCACCTAACTTAAATAAGGTCCTTTACAACCTTTCCAAGAACCTGACTTTTGATATTTAAGCACTCAAAATTGCAAAGCTACAAATCAGACAGACTCCTGTGGAGGCCTGTATCATTTTTGCTGGAGAAAGAACTAAAAGGTCAATCACACCACATATGCCACAACATCAGCCTGCAAGAGTATGAAGTGGAGATGGAATTTCAGCCAGAACACTAAATTTCCTGCCTCCTGACACTGAAAACCAAGCCCCCTTGTGTGATTTTAAATGGACTTTTCTGGTATGTGCAGCACATCAAGCTGTGTTTGGGACTGAAGCCTTTTTTTCTTTTTTAACCAATTCACAAAAATATTTGGTTCCCAAGGAAAATAATATAAACTATGTAAAGAACGTACTTTGTCTTAACTTCTGTGAAGCAGCTTCACTAAGACACACTTCTTTCTGGTTATGCAATAATTAATGAAAGCTTAAAATTAAAGCTTAAGTTTTAAAGAGTGTAACATTTTCCAAATCCTATCACTATCCTCCCTTTTATATAAGCTTTTTAAGCTCTACTTACTTTGAGCAACCTAATTCACATGTACCATGTTTAGATTTAATGTTGCATCCACTGCTGCATACATATGAAACAGGTTTACTTCTACCTTTTATCAGCCTAACTCATATCTGACACAGAAGGTATACTGATGGGTACCAGAGCCTTCAAGTCTTCAGCTGTTGAATAACAAACCATGTAGGCTCACTAGAAGTGCCTATAGCATTATTTCAACAAAAATGGGATGCATTTGGCTGATAAAACAGTATGATGGTGCTCCCATTCTTCTGATCGTCAGTTGATAATCTAGAGTGAAACATTACTGGAAATGGTTTGTTTGGTTTGGGGTTTCTCTCCATTTTCCATTCACCCTTTCAAAACAATATAGTTAGGGTAGACACCCCTCATCTCAAACCAATATAGCTGGTTAGTCTGGTGCTCTCCAGTTAATACTGCTTCAGGACATGGTTGCTCCTAGAGCTACTCATGCTTCTTGACACAGATCAATAGCACAGGAGTGGGTCTCTTCAATTCTGCAGGCTGAGTAATGTCAGATATATTAAGCCTTTCCTACATGGAACTCTGAAGTTGAAGACAGACATGCTGTAATCCTCTAAAGAGACTGAATACATGGGAAAAAAGGACACAGATTTGAAGATGAAACATGATGCCTTGCATGGCACAGAGAAAGGATGAGGTAAAGTTGATCATCAAACATCAACCTACATTTGCTGAGAGCACATTCGGCCACTTTTTCTAAGTTAAATTGAGAACCTCAGTAAACTGTTACAGCAAAACTGAAACCAACACTCCACACATATGCTGTGAAGAGTGCAAAACTAAACCCAAATATGGCTCAAGTGTTGACAAGTATTTTTAAAATCCTATCATGAACAATGAAGAGATGAAGGGAAGTGTCTGCACTGAACCAAGCTCATAAAAACAACTATAACCGCATTTCAAAACAATCAGAGATGTCCTAGGAATCATTTTGCAAGCTACACAGGAACAAGAAAAAGCACAGGTTCTACACATGGTCCTGGACAAAACCATCAAAATGTCTTATTTCAGATGCACATGTACAAGTGCTTAATAGTAAAATTTATAGATAACTTTTGCTTAAATTATTTCATATTTAAAAAAAAAGCTAAAAATGATCCTTTGACGCACAAAATCTGAAGCACATCCCAAGGCTCATCACTTCATAGATTCAGGATCTTTAAGATTTCAAAATGATATTTCTAGATACTTGATTTGCCATCTTATAAACACATTCATCTCAGAACATAAACAGAAGCTTCGTAACTTTTCGGCTCTAAGAAAAGTCCTTATTACCTCTCTCTGTTTCCCTTCAACAGAATGACTGCTGTATGCGACAATGAAGGTGATACTTTCAGTTCTTCCCAACTTAGCTCCTGCGTTCATGTGCAATGAGGTGGAAAGCCCAGACAACAGATTCTTCTTTCTGTACATGTTCAGTTTGTTGGAGTTGGAACTAGATGATCTTAAGGTCCTTTCCAACCCTAACTATTCTATGATATTCACATGTGTCAAAGCAGGCACACAGTAACAGAGCCTTGGTATCTTGTAGGTTCACCTTAACTCTACTTCCCAAAGTAAAAAAAGCTTCCACAGTTTTATGTATTTTAAAAGAGGATGATAGAATTAACTAGACATTTCAAAGCATTATTAGCTCTCAGCACTTTTTCTGCAGTAAGTGCTTTGTTCAAGAACAGAAACAAAGCACTATACAAATAGTGAACAGTCCTAACAGATACCTCATGTGATGCATTTATTCTCTTTTAGTGCTGGTAAACACTACTGCAATGAAATAGAACTATTTCTCACCTTTTGTTTTATAGGCTAGCCAAGTCTTCCTAAAACCTGGGTTATTTCTCTCTGTTTTAAACCCTTTCTGTTGCCATGACCCCTGTTTTCCTGCTCAGGTCCTACAGCAAACTTCTTGCAAAGTCTATAGTCATTAAGGGGGAGTGCAACTACTGCTGCATCAGACAAGGTGACCATTAACTCTTCTTTAGAGGTCAAATCCCTGGGGTCCAGATGAATGGTTTTCTCTTGATTCCTAAGCAAGCATATTCAAGGCATGACTCTTAATGACTCCTGTAAGGGAAAAGGTAATGAACCCAAACAACCAAATTAACTGAGGAAATAACACAGATGTGTGCTGGCTGGACTTCTAGTCCCACAACAAAAGCAGAAAAACGGGCAAGTAAATAACAACAGGTACTTTAGCTTTACACCACATCACCATTCTTGTCATCAAAGCATACCTACCTGGAATGAAATATATTCAGTTCTAATACCCAAGTCCATTCCAGGAGGGGTATAAAGTAACCACAGTTTAGTAGAGGACCGAAGTTCCTGACATACTTTTGGTAAGGCTGAACTTATACTTCTGGTACTTGGAGTTTATACCTGCAAAGGCCCAGACTGCCTTTACATATTACATTTTCCAGCACTGGCACCATCACAGGACCACTGAAATAACTCTTCTTCCTATTCCCAGGGAAGTATATAAATACGAAGCTGTAGCTCTAATGAATGCTACAAAAGAGATCTGAACTAAGGACAAAAAGAATAAAGCATACAAGTAGAGATTTATTACAGTATTAATCCACAGGTCATGCTATTCATTGGCTGAGAGATCATAAGGATCAATTTAATCTGCAGAATTTTTCACATACTTGGAGTTCTTACGAAGTTTAAGCAGCAGGCCCTCTGCAGCATCCTAGCCAGGAGGCATTTCAAAATGCCAGCTGGTGGCTGCTGAAAGTAATCTGAAAGATATCCTTTCTCATCATAGGGTGTTAATCTATTTCTAAAGTTACTTCAAAGTCAGTTCCATCTTTTTACACTGTTCTGTATCAAGACTGATTCCCCTTAAACAAAGACATTGAGAATTACCAGGTATATTCTCAAAGCTGCAACAAAACCATCCAAGTGTGCACAGTCACTCACTTAATTCCTCCAGAAAGTCCCAGCAGTTGCCAGTTCCACAGGTCCATAAAGTAAATAACTTGACATACTGACCAAGATCTCTAATACACACAAGTAATATACTTTATGTATGCAAATGAGACCAAATTGGACCAGAATTACAGACCAAATCTGAGAAAAGACAAAGGACTGAAACATCTCTACATATCTCTAAAACATTTCCTCATCCCTCTGACTTTTTCTTCCTCCTCTTGATTTTCTTTTCTTAATGTTGCAGTCAGAAACACTGTACAAAGTGCCTAAGGAAGATTTCAATACATGAGGGTAGCTACCAAACAGCACAAGATATGGAACACAAACTGATGTAGAAGCCTCTAATCCGTGCAGCTTGGCTTTACACGTTAGGTAATACCTAAACCTTTAATCTTACATGAAGTAAAGGGCTTCCCTAACAATTCTATGTATTTTTTTTCCCCATGGAAATTGGAAATCCAGCAGCATTCAGCAGATGAGTAACATTTTCTAACTGGATGAAGTTGAGAGCTCCTTCATTTCTTTTTATGTTTTACTTGGTGCCACCTTTAATACAGCTCTCATCTTCCCTTCAGTTGTCTCCAAGCTCAGCATAATCAACTGCAGCTATTCTTTTTGGGGGACAACCACCTAAGTCATCTTATCCAGGAGCTAAACCTGAGCTGCTAAACAGGTAATCACTGAGTGGTTTGGGTTGGAAGGGACCTTAAAGCTCATCTATTTCCAGCCCCCCTGCACGGGCAGGTACACCTTCCACTAGTCAAGGTTGCTCTACCTAATTGGGAACAATTCCTCTGCTCTATGGAATATTTGCAGAATGACTGGTAATAGGAACCACAGTTCTAAGGACACAAAGTTCCCTAGGGTTGACAGGCTGTTGTGATCATCAAGGCAGAGTTAAATATTTGCAGTGCTACATGAGTAAAACTGAAGTTATTCAAACAATATGAATCACACTGGTAGAGTAACAGCAGGGATTAGCAAGTGCTACAGGAGATGGGAGGAGGAAGGAACAAGGAAGAAATGATGCTCCAAAGCTTTTTAAAACTTTCAGAAGTGTGCAACTGCTATCTAGAAGGCAATGTGCGCCTACAGGTTTTGCTGTAGCATAAAGGTTTAGAAGAGGACGTTTAAGCAACGTCTGTCAGGTTTTCTCCACTCTAGGGTCAAAGGCTCTCCATAGAAAGATGCCTAAGAACAGAGGGGAGGGAAAAGAGAAAGGAGGAAAATTAAGCAAAGTTTAGGTATTTTAATTAAACAATAGGCTCTGCTTGCGCAAGCCGTATGTCAGAAGGACCTTCTCACATGGAGAACTTACTTTCCCATCAGCACAACTGTAACAATTCTGGTAATTTTAAGCTTTTAATGTTTTTTTTCTTCCAAATCAGTGCTACCTCCAAAATTAAAAAAAAATTAAGAAAATAAAATCCTACTTGAAAAGGAAGGCATTTGGAGGCCTGAAACTCCACTAATTGCCTTTATAGTTTCCTTAAATTGTTACTCTTGGGAGGAACAGCAGAGAAAGAAAGTTTTCCATTATCACAGAGGAACTCTTGAAGAAACCTCTCCCCCTCAAAAGCCACAGGCTTTTCACTAAGATGAGCTTCAGGAGTAGAAGGAAATGTGTGCAAAGAGGGGAAAGCATAAGAAGGGGAGGGGTGAAGGGAAAAGTCTTTTCCAAACAGCTACATAATAGCTTTTTTGTCTCAAAACAATGAATTGTGGTTACTGGTAAAAACAGCAGTGTCCAATTCAGTAAGCTATTATGGTGTAACGTGTCCAAATTATCCAATAGCTATTATCTTGCCCAAGATAAAAGTTAATGTGTCTGGAAGGATTTCCATTCTAAATTTTTTCCTGGGGTTTATGACACAGCTATAAAAAAGAAAAAAATAAATAATTGAACTACAAATATGCAAGAATTCAAGGAATTCTGTGGATTAAAAAAAAAAAAAAGTTAAAGCAGCAGCCAAGATTTTTCCTACAGCACTTTTTGCCTAATACCTTTGCATTAGGCTCTGCTGTCCATACCATGCAGTGCCACCATGCATTACTGCATACACCATCACACTATTTTAGACTGCAAGGCACTTCCATGCACCCCTGCATGAGATGCATGTACCTCCTCCCCTCGAGGAGCCAGGACCACAGAAATGTTGGCTCATCCCTTAGAGTTCTCTCACCATTGCTCCAATGCCACATATACAGTGCCTTAAAACCAAGGCTGCCCAAATATGCTCTTAGACCCATGAAACATCTAATACCTCACCACTGTGATGGAATCAGAATGACCAATTAAGTAGAACACACCAAGAAGAGAAACTAAGACTGAAGGAGAGACATGTCAAGCAGATCCAGCTGCTGGCTAAATCAATACTGTCCACCCCTCCATCACAGGCCATGCATTCCTATCACACTGCCACTACCCTACTCCCTGCCTGAGAAAGCTCCAATGCATGTCAGATCCTGCTCTAAGCAAGTATACCTTCAGCATCAGACTGTAACAGCAGATCATTTGTGCTCTTATTTTACTATCATCCACTATGAATTAATAGCCATAAAACTTGCTGTAATAATTAGCTATTGTTTGTGAAGCAACTGCAATTTCAAGATATCCCCATCAACACTGAGTAGGTCTCCCATCTTCATCTCTTACATACAAAGGTGTCAGGGGTTTCAATTCCTTCAAGAGGAATTATCTAACAGTATGACTTGTTCTGTGCATATATATATATATATATGTATTTATAACAAGATTTTAGCCTGACCACTCTTTTAGATATTCAGATAAACCTACTTAAGAGAGTTCAACAAATAATTTAAGATCTTCAAAAAGGTATTACATGGCTTTTATATGCCAGACTGTATGCTACGTTATCTGCTTCAGTGGCACAGGCCAACAGAACCTGCAACACAAATCAATTTGTTTGCCTCCCATCTAAAATGGTTATTTGTTCATGCAGCCATTCAGTGGTAAGTGTGTGTGGGATAAGATTGTATGCTACTGCTATTAAGCCACAGCTGTTCCATGCTAACTGGCTCACAGCTTCATGTCCCCTGGAGTGTATACTGTCTGCTAAGCTCCTGGCAGTAACTTAGATGTGGTCTCTAAATGCTCAGCAGCATTTCATCCTAACTGACACCAGAGCCTCTACTACTGTGCAAGTCTCTCCAAGTCTGAGGATGCTGCTGTGCCAGGAAATTAAGAAATGAAAGTGAATAAAGACTTGTCAGATTAGGAAGGTGGCTGGAAAACAAAGAGAGGCTTAAAGGAGAGGCTGGAATTAGGTTAGAGAGTACATGCAAGTACAGCAGGAAGCCCTACAGATTCTTGTAGTTATAGAAACAAACCACGAGGTATAGATTAGAACTGAATACTGGGAAAGGAATACCCAGTTTCTTGGTTTTACAGAAAATGATCACAGCAAACCTGTGACCCTCAATGAAGCAGTCTAATAACTGCCAAATCAGCCGAGTGGTACCTATTAACATATCTACTTCACTTTCCTTAAGTGTTTCTGAACTAGAAGCTTGCAAGGATAGAGGTCTCTGCCCCCTAAAACATTCTGTGACTCTAAGGACAGATACTGATCAGCTTCAAGAAGAGGTATATGCCATAGCTTCTGGCTTGAGCAGAACTTCAAAAACAATATTGGATTTTCAAAACTGGTAGACTGTGGACTCAGAACAAGGCCAAAGTCCTAGTGCAGTCCATAATGAAATAATTCCATTGTTGTTTTCAAAAAACACCAAACCAAACCAAACGGAAACTGCTTATTGCCAAACAGCTTTAAAAACAAAAGCCTCTTGAGAGAGTACAATTAAACCCATGTAAAATGCTGCCAACAGGAAAAAAAACAAGGCCTACATATGATCAACGCCTTCCTTAAGCAAAAAAACTGTTCCACATGATCTGTGTTTAGCCTCCTGTGCATTTAAACATGCAAGAAAAGAAATCCCTAATACTTCAGACTCTGCCTTCCAATAACAAAGCGCAGCATACTACTAATGCAGCCCCTTAACAGGCTTACAAAATCCTCAAGGCCCCTCTAACACCATTTGTGGTTGCTGCCCTGCCTGTTAATAGCACAAAGTCATCTCATTCGATTCACCAAACATTTGCCACAAGTTCTCCTGTCATGGAAACACATGCATACAAATAAGCTTGATTTTCCACTGCACCCTCAGACATAAGCTTTAAGTGATGCTATATCCCTTTTATTTTGGCATATCATCAACTACACTCTCAAAACACAAGAAGGGATAATTAAGCTCCTTACAGAACAGGTACAGCACAGGCTAGTGCAAGAGAGGAATCATCTTGCAGTGACTCAGACACATACTGAGCAATGGGGTTTCTGAATCCAGCTTCATCTCCAAAGAAGTGAAATCGCAGCAGAAGTTCACTGGTTGCTAATAGTATCAGGCTAGTATCAGTTATGTTGAGCACTTGAAGCTAGGAGACCAGCTTTTTGGATCACAAGCTGAAAAAAGCCACGAGACAGTGGCTGATTTGCTCATCCTCCTGGGCTATATTTGAACTGGTGAGTCACCATGTCTGTCTTACTAATAACTCCTTCAGTTAGCCGTTTCAGCCTCCTTCTCCAACCTCCAGAAGTCTTCAGAACTCAACCATTACTCTACACATGCTTCAAGATAAAAAAAAATCCCACTACTGTTGCCAGAAAGCACAACTAATGCCACCACTTGGAACATACACAGCTCTTAACTTGCACAAACTGGTGTGTGGATTACTTACAACAACTTATGATGGCCTTTGGTCTTGTTTTCTTCTATTGAAAGCATTAGTATCCACCTTGGCCCACTGATCACTACATGTACTTTTGTAATATGCCATTAAAGCTATTCTCTTTCTCTAAATTTTGCAGCAACCTTCTTCATTCTAAAGCTTTTCCTCTTTGGTCTCAAGATCCTTCAGGAATCTCTTCTGTTACTCTGAGTTATATCTACAGAAAGTTATTCTTTGAAGTCTTTATTTTCTTGCCAAGAATTCAAAAATAGCTGAACAAAGCACGCAGTGACAAAATTAGTTCTCTGTAAGGAAGCATCTGTGCTGGTTTTGCTTTTTTGGCTTTCTGGGTGGGGAGGGACATAAAAAAATGGCAAAAAAAATGGGATGAAGGTGAAACAAAAATTCCAACCAAACACAAAAACCACACTGAGGAAGAACTGCCAAGATTCCATACAATGACGTGTTATGACGATGTCTCTTCTAGGACACGTTTAGCGTAAAGGGCTGAAACCTCCCTGCTTTAACTGACCACAGGTCCAAAAAGAAATAGGCAGTACCATTATCAAAGCCTGCCTGTACGTCTTGATCAGCCATGAATGCCAAATCTTAGAAACAATTCCTTCTCCCGTGCACAGGGGCAGGGAGGGAGCCTGGAGTGGTATCAAATAAACTGTCCCTCTTATCAAAGGATCCCTCATATGTGCTATATCTTGAAATTTCCAAAGGGTCTTTACTTTTGCTCTTACACTAGAAATATGGCCATCGTGAACTAGTATGCATCACTCAAATAGTAGCTAGAACTAAAACTGCAGAATTTGCACCCCAGATGGTGAAGAATTTCACCACCCACATATGTACATCTTTGCCTCAGAGTGGCATATGAGAGTTACAGAAAGTGATGGCCATACGTATCCAGATAACTGGCATACAGCTATCCAATCTTCCTACTTTATAGTAGTTTCTGATAAGCATACCAGGATCCTGTTTTAATTGCTAATTAATAACTTTCTTATACTTGGGGGGGGGGGGGAGGGAGGGAAGGGTTAATTTTTTAATTGATCAGTTCCTACAAAACTGAAGTACAAATAAAACATTAACTTTACCAAACAGGAGTTTCCTCTCAATCTGTACCCAAAGTAAGCCAGCAGAGAAAACATTTTATTGACTTATGACTCAAAACAGGCAGTGCTATTCCTAACAAGGGCACACTCCTTCTTTTTTTCCTGAGCAGTTTACAGGGTGATTAAACACTCAACTCAGTAGAACTTGGTGGGAAGATTCACACAAACAGAAAGTTCAGTTTCTCATTTGATACTCAAATCTTGGCTGGCATATATGGGCAATGAAATAATCACTTTCTATGGGATGCAGATTAAGCTGTAATCTTGATGTTATTCCAAATAAGAAAGTAGTATGGATTGAATACACCAATGCTACTGGCTGAAATGTCCCAGATTTACCTGTGAAACATAGACACAAATGGGAGTATAATATTTAAATTCAATGCAGTATCACTAAACAACCATGTTCAGGGGCAGCTCAACAGTAATCCAGATCTCTCATTTAGAATAGTACCAGTAAAATTTTATGTTACCATGTGTTATTTTTTTTTTCCTACTAAGTGCTTCTGAAGAGACAAGACATACAAAGGCTATGAGCAAATGTACAGCTCTGAGGCCTGATTCTGCAGTCTTCCCACTGCATAACAAGTAGCATGGGATTAACTCACGAATCACCATAAAAGAAACTATCACTTTAAGGTGAACAGCAGTCACAAAATCTGGCCTGAGAACTGTTTCATATTCAAAGTATATCATGAAATCGTCTTACCTCAGTAAGTGCGTGCAGCTGTCCTTGATGCACACAGACACCCATAAACCTACAAGAAACAAGAAAAGAAAAGTGGTTTGGGCTTTTCTCCCCCCCTCTTTGTTTTTGGTTTTTTTTTTTTTTTTATTTTTCTAGTAAGTACTGCTGTATATGTCATGGAAGAAGGAAAAATAAAGAAAAAAAAAAAATCAGCCCCACAGATACTGCATACCTAAGGACTGATTATTTAAACATCTCAGCACAAAACAAAGTCGTTTGTCTACACTACAATTTGAATTAGCAGTTCCAAGAGAGGACAGGAGACATTTCAAACTCAAGATGGAAAGTTACTAATTCAATGATAAGCAAAGGCCAGCATAGAATGATTTACACAGAGAAACAATCTCAGAGTTCTGTTTTAAGGAGGTTTAAGCCAAGTTATCCACTGCTGGTTTGCACAAATAGAAAATTACTTCCCTTAGCATTTTGCTGCTTAAGCATAAAGTTGCTTCTTTCTAACCCACTCCTAACCACTCAAGAATATGATAGCATAAAACATGCAGTATGCTTCCCCTTCCCAGTCCCTTATTTCCAGCATCAGAATCAAAGCCAGTTTCAACAGTATGCAGTATACACGCATTCCACAAAAGCTACATATACCACGCACAAGGTTCGGGCTCCTGCTGTTAACAGCAATGACCATCACCCTTGATTCTTTGGAAAGTGATGCAGAATGCACCAGACATTTAATTTCATCTCAGGAAAGCTCATGTTTACCACCATACAAGCTGAATGTAACAGTGACAAAATGCAAATTAATATTAACAGTAAACATCTACCATGCGAGAATTCGGTAAAACTTAAATTATATGCACTTCAGAGCACAGCTGAAGTAATGAGTCTTTTCAGATTAACCTATTCTCAGTTTTATCATTTAGATTTTAGTCTCAAGCAAAACCACACTGTCATTTCCACAATGTTCAGAAATTCCCACGTTGCAAGCAAGCAATAGAAATGCATGGTTTCATTGAGCGTGACAGGAGTATCCTGTGGAGAAGAGTTTGAAGAAAAAGGACCTTTTAAGTCCTCAAATACTTCTGAATTAAAACCCAAACTGATGCAAGACACATAGTACTAGTTTGGCTAAGCCGCTTGTGAAGAAATGAATGATCCTCACTGTTCTCTTGTCTATCAGCTGACTGGTAAATCACAAGCAGCCAAAGAACAATAACATAGGTAAGGCCCTTTGCATAAGCCAAACTGTGGAAAACTTTTTTTATAACCAAAGAAGCAGGACTTGTACTTGAGCACCTGTTGCCTGTTCTCACCTCCAGTAATATTCCCCAAATTAAATATGCAAATACTAATTGGAGGGACAGTGAAAATTCCTCTTGTTTAATGAGGAGCAATAGGGCATGAGCAGGTACCAGGGGAAAGGGAAGAAAGATTTTTTTTTTTAGATATAACTTCTACTCCAAACATTGCTGTTCCCAAGTTTCACTTCATTCAGCAATCACATATGAATAATTCTGCAAACAAGTTGACGAAGACTAAGAAATCCAGACTCCTCCAGAGCAGAAATCTGTTCCTTCCCTAATGAATTCTGACAGTCTGCAGAGTGATCACACATGGTCTTAATAGCTTTATTCACAAGTAAGCCTGGGGAAAAAAAAGGGGTTGTTTTTTTTTCCTTTAGATACGAGTTCCACTTGGACAACTTTTGAAAGATGATTTTCTCTTTTACGAGACATGCTAAAGCATAAGTTAACCGAGCACTACAGTATTTTCATTAAGCAAAAACTGAGGCTAGGTAATTAAAAGTAATGTTTTCATCTCTATATCAACTCTTCCTTTGCAAAGGTGTGTTACATTACTTTCAAATCAGGAATTCACTGTATGCGACTTTGTTCTAAAAGAAAAATCCAATTATGAATTGAGATTTAATTTTGCCAAATTTTTGATGTCTCATTTTTACCAAGCCAGAAAACCATCATTGTTGCTCAAATACTGGTAGAACTTAACTTTTTCTGTCAACCTGTTTTGGTCAAGGGACATCTCAATGGAAACATACTCATTACCTATGCTTCAGGCAGAAAAGATACACTGGCTCAGGTTACCAAGAGTACGGGTTCAAAAATTCTTAAAGGTCTAGGGTTTCTACAGGGAAGTAGACATACATTTCTAACTTTAAATCAGAAATTAAAAACAAAGCTCAGTATCATGACCTCATGGAAAAAAGCAGGACATAAAGATACATTTCTAAACCCTACCTATTTAGAGGTTATTACCCAGGAAAAGAGAAACCAGATACACTGATAAAGGCAGAATTAATGAGTTTACAAGCAACATATTGAAACAATTTAAACTTTGTGTCAAGAATCTCAGTTTTCAGACTCTGGAAAATAGATTGCTAGAATAAACCTCTAGTGATCCAAATTCCTGGAAAACCTCACTGCTGTATCAAGCAATAATAAGCCACTGGTTAAGCCAAGGACTGCTACAAAACACTGTTGGAAAGCATTTTCACTAAATAATAACACACACAGCTGCTACCAGGAAATACAATTTAACATAGGATTTCAATTTCTGAGATTGCCCCAGATGAGATTCCAAGTTCTGTGGATAGGAAGCTGACCCGCTGGTCCAGTACAGCTGAGATGATTCCTGTTGGCTAGACACACTGACTCCAGAGCCAAAATGTGCTTGTAGGTGAACTTCAGCAGAATGCCTTGTCAGCCAAACGTTACACTTCCTATAAGCATTTCTGGTTGGAAGAAGCTTCAGTGAGCCAGTCATCAACAAAACAGGAGACCATTTGCAGATTTAAGGAAGTTTATTTTCAAGACAGTGTATCTGGCCTTATCAGGAAAGCTGAAGCACTTCCAGAAATCAACTAGTGGTTGGAAAAATTTCCCCAGAAGCTGCGAATATGAAGGATGCTATTTGAGCCACCTTTCTAAATAGAGTGCAGCACATTTTCACCACAAAATACTTCCTAAGTAAAGTCAGCAATGTTCAGATGTTAGAAGTCTCTTTCCATAAACCAGGTTATTCTTCAGTCTGGAATACCTGCCCTCCTAGACAAGAGCTAGAGAAGGTACTCTGGATATTTCTTAGTGCACTACAGCAGTCACCCAAACTGCTTTCAGTTCAGTCAGACTGCAAGGGAGAAAATTCTAGACAGGAAAGGGGAGGCTAAGAACTGTAGCCTCAGTCTGCAAACTTTGCCTCCTTGATAAATCCAGCGAAGAATATACAGCCACTGCAGACACCTAGACATTGAACACATGCTTCCCATTAAAAGAACTTCACTGGGACATGTTCCTGTTGTGTGGCTAAACCTGAGGCAGCTACAGTCAAACATAATAAATTGTGGTCCTCTGAAATCTACTGCTTGTATGAGAAAATTCAGCAATTTGATTTTAAGATTAAACATAAGAAACAAACCAAACACGTCAATGTAAAAGTCTCTCAAACAGCTCAGTAACACAAAGAGAAGGTCAAATGGCACACACTTATTTCACTTGCACTGACACAGAAGGAAGAGTGAATAAGAATAGTAAGTCTGCACTAAGACCCTCAATGTTTTAGGTACCATGCTAGATTAAAAATGGATTTTAAGTTTTCTACATTTGCATTTTGATGCTAGACATAGAGGCAAACATTTAATCTGTCCCTTCTGTAACACATACACCATGCATACAGCCTCTCTTCTGTTGTCTTGTGCACAGCATTTCTAAAATACTCCTTTTTGATGAACCCCACTACACAGAGAATCAGAAGTAATTTTCCTTTTTGTTAAATCACTGCTTAATAGAGGACAAAGGATGTTAAAAGACAAAAGCCATCCTTCCAGCTACTGTAACAAAGCCCATCACAAGTACTTTCACAAAAAGAAAGGATTCAAAAGGAGAAAACTGTACAAAAAAAAACCCACCAACCTAGTATTGTGTTCCTAGGGTGCCAAATTTGTCTGGAAGGAGATGAAATCCAATTCTCCTTGAAAGAAGTCCATACAATACTGCTTATTTGTGTGTGCACACTCAAGAAGGTGGATTTAATCATGACTCAATCTGCCTGCATGCTCACTGCCAAACATACAGCAATACCTCCAAGTGCTCCCATGAGAGCACTTAAGGCATGAGCTAAGGCTTTCTGTGTACAGAATGTTTTAAATGAAGTCCCCAAGGTACAGATCAAATGAAGAAGTACTTCTTCATGCAAACAGTAGTGATATTAAAGACTGAAATTCTATCTCAAAATTGAAGGTACACTAATTTAAGAGACAGTAGAAGAGATGCAGATTATGTGAAAATGAGAAAAACACACCTGTAAGACATTACCCAAATGAAAAGGCATCAGGTCCCTCAGACTGTGACCTTAAGGCTCCCAGCCTAGGACACAAGGGCAGATTTATTGAGTTCTTTCCAGCTCCATTTTTCTTACTTTGATTTGGGTAAAATCCAATGACTACAGCAGCACATAAACGTTCAGGGAAGCAGCAAAGCAGTAAATGTTACAAGCATACACTAGACCTTTCATAACCCTGGTACCAGATCTAACCCAAGCCTTGAAGAGCATTGCACTTTACGTGGGGCTTAACCTAATAAGGAAGTGGAGAAATGCTTCAAACCTGTTTTCCCTAACGCCAGCAATTACAGCCTTGCCCTGTACCAACCAACCTGTACTAAAGCAGCTACAGTAAACATCTCATGGTACAAACCAGAGCTCCACCTTGCTTTTCCATTCCTGCCCTCACCATCTTTTTTGAGGGGAGATGTGATAAAGCTGGCACTCCCACACCCGGGGCAAGGAGAAGTGTAAATCAGAGGCAGAAAAGCCTTTCAGTTCTCCATGTTTAGCTTGTATGCCAGAGTAACATGGAGATAGGAGATGAAGTTGATGGTAGAAATGGAGCGTAACATTCCAGGAACAACACTAGTCTGCTTTGAAATGGCCCTAAGCTGGTCCCTGGTGAAAAAAGCAAAGCAAAACAAAAAAACCCAAGTCTACTCCGTGCCTCTGGAATCACGCCTGCTAATTGAAATAGGAACCAGAGGAAGACAAGCAGAAAACCTCTAAATCCCCTCACTATTGCCATCATACCATCGTAGCTGAAAGAGCTGGAATCTTCTATTCCAACATCTACTTAACAGACTGACAGAGAGGTTTCCTTTTTGCTAAAATAATCCCTCTAATAAAGGAGTTTCTAATTTTCTTGATAGATATATGCATATATTTGACCACTAGAATCCTTATGATGTATGTGAATGGAATACTTACTGGGGACTTGGCAAGTGAAAACTAAACTCTTCACTTACATCAGTCGTCTGATCAAGACTGATCTACGCAGCTGCCAAGAATAAAATCTGAGCACTGAAACACTGAAATGAGTGGGGATATTTAAAGTCTGCCCAGAAACACACACTATTTTAATGCCTAAATAACCAAATTGATACTTCAACTATTGCAAGCAGAGAAACTGAAACACCTTGATGTAAATCCATCTCCCAAAGTAGTACAAAAGTATCATGAAAAACACAGTTAATCACAGGCCTCTGGGTAATCTCCACTGAGCTAAAGAATGGAAGAAAGTCAGCAGCTACTGACAAATTCACATTCCAGAATGGTGATTGCAGGCTGGATAAAAACCTCAAATGACATCTGGATTTGAGTGTGAAAATGAGTTGATATGGACAGCAGAGAAACAAAAGCAGTTTCAAATAGTCAGCAATGTTTATTCTTCAGTCAGTGCAATCAATGGCAAAAATATAAGAATCTTTGCAATAACATCCTGAACTTAACCACAATTGGAATTGACAGCTTGCAAAAAGTTGATTCACATTTTGAAGCACTGGCAAATGGATGGGGTTTTTAATCATCCAAAGGATAATGATGACCTTTGGCCACCAAATATATTACTAGGAAGAAGAATCTTTTCTCTCTTCCATATCACTTAGCTCATATAAAGTAAGGCAGACTTCTAGGACAAAAACACTGATTCAATGCAAATTTTAGACACCAAAGGATCAGAATGTTCAAAAACGTAAGTACACACCCAGATTAAGGAAGATTTTAGTATACTAAAAGAATTCAGCTTCATTGCTGAATCTGACATTCACTTTCTAAAACATTAACTGACTGAACTGCACGTGTTGAAATAGGTTAAGAGCAGATTTTGGGCACCATAAAGCCAGTATCTATGAAGTTTTGTAATTATTACAAGCCATTTGGTTTCAGAGTACCCACTACAATTAGCCACTACACAACTCGATCTCAACATTTCAGCCCAAAAATCCAGTAGTATCTTATCTGGCAGACAACAGATCAGCACTAAGGAAAGGAACTTGTTTACAGCATAAGTTAACTAGCTAGTCCTAGAACTTAGAGAAGATGAAGCAGCACAGACATACATGTTACACAAAATCAGAGTAGACCTTCAAGGCACATGGAGGAGATCCAGTTGTCAATAAACAAACTTGATGCTGATGACAAAACAGCTTGGTAATACAGAGGAAGAACTTCAAAGGACAGAAAATATGTGAAGAAAATAACACTTAACAGCCAACTGAGGTAGCTCATAGTCCCTCAAAAGGAGAACTTGCACACTAAAGCCTCTTGGAAGAGGATCATTCCCTTCAACACTAATACAGGCTTAAAATTTCCAGAAATAAGCCCTTAAAATGTTTCAGCAGGAACATGTTATTGTAGAACATTTTCCTTTCAGCAACACCACTTCAGCTGCTCTTATTTGACAAGATGATTTTTTCACCTCTCAACACTATACCAGAAAAGCTAATTATTATCAAATACTACTTTTAATGTCTTTCTAAAGTAGGAAATAAGTCCTAAACTAACTCTTACAACACTAACAGAAGCACCTATGATTTACTGGTTTCTGAAACAGTAATAGATGTTTGCATGCATGTTTGTGTGTATATATATAAATACAGAGATATATGTGCACATATACACATACACACGTACATAGATGTATATATATATACACATACGTATATAAACTGGAGTGTATATATACACACACATGTAACATGTAGATACCTGTATATACACCTGTATATAAAGTGTTACGCGCCTGTGTGTAGCATTTAAAAGGGGTGAAATCTTCTTCCAGGTATAAAGGGACTGGGAACAGTGCAGCAGTCATTTTGAACAAGAAATAAAATGACAACTAACACACAAAACCACCAAGTTACCTGCTACTGAAGAAAAATAATAGTTTTTACTGTGTACTATCATCTAATAAGAGAATAAACTAAAACTACATAGCGTTTTCTCATTTGCATTTTCTGCCAGAATGTCCTTGCTCCCTGCAGCAAGGGTTCCTACCTAATACATAAGAAAAAGGGAGTAGTTTTTTTTACCAGAGAAACAACTCTCTTTGAAGAGGCCTCAAATCAAACAACTGATAAAGCAAGTTTATTCTTCAAAACAAATTATGCAAAGGTAAGCCATTTCTATTTAAGTAATTTATTTCTTATGTATTCACTTATAACTGCTTAGTTGAGCACATGAGGGAAAAGAAAAAAGATTTCTCTCTCAACCCTATGCAATAACTGTGAAACCAAATGGAATTCCTTTGCTGCTTAATGCATAAATCTACACATTATTGTTCTTTCTTCAGGACCATCTGTGCAACACCACTAAACTCAAATTATTCATAGACTTGAAGGCCAGAGCCGGTATATCATCGATATGATCTCTTAGACATCATAAGACATTTAAATTTCAGCAATTACTCAGAACTGAGCACAACAACTTTTGTTCTCAGGAACACCTGTGTAACTCCATTCAAGGCAGGGCAGGGTTACATTAAGCTATGACTGAATTCTTTTTGTCTGTCAAACAATCCCTTTCCTACATTCACTCACCCCAGCCCAAATGAAATACTCCACTTTGAAAAGAGTTGTAAAGCTACATGTTTTTTCTTTAAGTAAGATTTGCAAACCACACAGTGTTGGTAAGGAAACCGATGTCATGTACTGACTTCATGATTCTGACAATGCCAGTCCCAGGAAGTTCTTTCCACAAACCTTACTAAAAAAAAGCAGCTGTATCAATTCCCCATGATCATATGCTGCCTACCTAGGGATTCCAAGGGAAAGGAAGTGGTGGATGGCTATAGGAAACAATTAATGATCCTGAAACCTGAAATGCCAAATATCTGACATCATCAGAAAAAAAAAGCCAAAACCAATGAACCCAAAACAATCCAAAGAGCCAGAGGAGTTGCTGGAAATCTCACCTCAACTTGGAACGGAGAAAAGAGACTAAGAATTTTGATTGGGGACAGACTTCTACAACACTTGAATAAATATACTGTTCTAAAACTAATACAGTTTACCATGAGTAAAAATTGTCCAAGTTCACAAGCTTTAAGGAAAAAAGAAATAAAAACCAGAAAATAGGCATGAGTTGATGGATTGCTACCTACAGATAATCATCCAAATGCTTCTGATAGGTCCCCTCATAAATACTATAGGAAACAAACGAGACAATGTATTGTCACACATCAGTTAACAAAGACTGAACCAGGATTTCAAGGATCAGAAAGTTGTTTATAAAGGTTTTCAGGAATTAGTACTATGTCTGTGCTACTTAGTCTGGTGAAGAAATTCGGTTACTTAAAGCTCACTGCGTCCCCAAAACTTTTCACAAAGACCTGTACTGTCTGAGACTACCAATACAGAGCCAAGTTATTTGGTGCACTGCCAGCATACCTTAACTTCTTAATGTTATGGCTTCAGCTAATGATGTTCATTGCTTGTCATGATAATAAGAAAGCAATCAAGACTGAAAAGATTAAAGGAATAGCAAAATACACATTGAAACATTTGGATTTGCATCCAGTAATCTACTGAGAAACAAAACCTACCTTTTTTCAAGAACAGATAAATCAAATTAGTTCACCTCTACCTTCTTGAGTCCCTCTTATCTCACCTTGCAATACTATAATAAGAAAATGCTAAAAACTAGAAAACAGACTTAGAGATATGAGGAAGCTATGGCACTTTGCATTGTTAATCTGCAAGATCAGTAAACATAGATTATTTGTGTAGTGTTAAGTTTGCAATAATTTAAATCCAAGAACAGAAGCCAAATTTTACTCTTTGTATTTTAATGATTCATCAAAAATTCATAACATGAAAACTTGTTTTTCTCTGAAATAAGTTACTCATTACTAGTAAACTCCAGATAGCAAATTGAAAAGCCACATGATTTTGGTCTTGTCTTCTTCCTCCCCTTCTTCCATTAAATTAGAAGCTGATCTTAACGCATTCACAAAAATACAGCCATAATAAAAATAAGTAAGTAAATAAGAAAGTGAAATAGGACAGCTTTAAAGACAATCTATTTCTATAGGTTTCAGGAAAAAAAAAGACAGTATACCTTAAGATGTTCGGATGTGAGAGTCTATTCATAAGTTGAACCTCTTTCAGCATGTTTGCTCTGTTGCTGTTCAGTGTGTTCATCTTCAAAGCCATTACCTGGTCTGAAGTTCTGTGCCTTACCTATGGGATGCAAACAAACAACGGTAAGGATATGAAATACGAGACTGAAAAAACAGTAATGTTGTAGTACAACTTAAAGAGATCCTTCATGACAAATGATTTGATTTATATTCTGATTTCTGTAGTGTTTATCACACAAATGACTTTCTATGAGGATACTACCCAAGTGTGAAAAGGTATTTTATTCTTCTCGTGCAACTGGCGAAGATAAAAAGCTGGAGAAGATGGGAGGAAGGAAAAACCAAAATCTACATGCAACAGAACAAACAGCTTTTAGCAGAAGTGAAGGAAGACACTTATCTGCCCAGGGAGAGAAAGTTTCCTACTTCAAGACCTACACCCCTTTTCTTTCCCCCTGCAGCGTTCGGTGTCATTGTTCCACAGACTATGTTATGAGAGGACCTGCTGGTTACAGCTATAGGGCATATTTCAGAGATAATCTTGGTTCAAAAATGAACACTGAACATGGACCAGATGATATATTCAGAGGACAAAAAGCATTCATAGCAACCCCTGCTGCAAAGTGGGGAGGTTACTAGAAACAGTATCAGCTAGTATAGGATGTTCATGGTGGTGGCTGAGTGTCCTCACAAAACCCAAGAATTTCCTCTAGCAACTGCATAGAACCAGTACACCATTTTGTTACCTTCCCCAGTCAGAAACACATGATTGTGGCCACTTCTAACCTGATACTCTCAAACTAGCCCATCTGTCATCAGCAAACAGACCAGCATCATGTAGATGTGCGCTACAATTAGAAAGGAGTCGTCACTATACTGTAAGGCTTGCCAATCATTTGAACCTCCTTGCAGTTGGGCATTCCCACATGCATACTGGTAACATTCATAGAAATTGTGCTCCCATCATTTAATTCCTACATCGGTAGCTGCAGGTCCTATTTGTGTACTTCCCAAAGCACTGAACTGCCCCATGGCAAATTCATTCATATTTATGAAAATTAGTTTAGAAAGGTCTGTGATGCAAGAATTTAAGCCTTTCATTACCCGTCTAATTTGAAACAAATCTACATTATGCTGTAGGTACATACAAACTGCCTATGCTTTGAGCAATGGCAGCCTGCCTCCTTTTATTCCAGGAGACTCTGCTTTTCCAATAAAAAGCTTTGTCAGCTGTGATATGTGCACTACAGAAAGAACAGTTGAACTCTTGATCAACAGATGAAAGAAGAAAGCTGGGTATGTTTTCCAGAGGTGAGTCCTACTAACATCGTAGACTAGGAGACACTGTTCCTAGTAACCTCCTCGCTTTGCAGCGGGGGCTGCTATGAATGCACACCATATGTGTGCAAATAGGGATATATTTCAGCTAAACGTTCTCACCTAGAGATGAAGCACCGGGGATTCAGCACAGTGATGTACTGGGAGGAAAGAGGGTTATGTTTCAAATGTGTGCCTGCCTTAACGCCTCCGAGTTGCCTATTCCGTCCTAGTTTGAAGTATAGGGCAGCACTAGAAACATCGCAGTTAGGTGTAGTAAACAACATCGAGGGACTGAGGAGTAGGATAATAGCTCACAGATGGTTTTCCTTCTGCTTCTACCTCTGCCCATGCACATGAGTTCCTCAGATGCCTCACCCAGAGTCACCCAGTAATCCCAGTGCAAGAAAGATCAGAGAAAGGAGGTGGGAAAGGATAGAGACCCGAACAGAAAACAGGAACAAACAGCAAATTTGTAAGCATGGGACAACTCCTTTCAGTAGCAATACCGGCTTTAAAATAAAACTGGTTGAACTACAGTTCAATGTAGTCCATTATAACAAGATAATCCAGAATCCTCCCGCACACAACCTGTCCAGCCTGCTTGGCATGCTTATTGGTTTTAAGCAGGATGTGCATGTTAAGTTGATGAGGTTTAGTGTTACTTGTCAGGTTTCTTGTGTCTATTGTGCACTTCATTAATGTTTAATTTTATGCAGCTTTTGCATGCCCAGCCAATTGGAAAGAAGGATCTGTTGGACAGGTCAATGCCTATTTACAGGCTTTTAAAATCTATTTTAGTTATATATTACTTTATCAGAAGTAATGTTGTGGTGGAGTTAAAAAAGAATAAAAATGCTGCCATAGGCCCATGAAAGGGAGATTTTTTTTCCAACAATGCAAATTTAGATTAAAAAAAAATGTAAAAGCTTTAATCCATACACAGCAGACAAATCAGCACACTGCCTCAGGGGCAAGGCTTAGCAAACTCGTGTTTGTGGTGAAGAAATTTGGGGTTTGCAGAGAATGGGAAAGAATTTGAAGGAACTTAACACCTAGAGGCAGAGAGATGATCTCAACACATCTTCCTCTGAAACCAGCCTTCTGCTAACACAGAAGCTTCAAGGTCTGCCAACAGGGAATGAGTAGTGGTAGAAGGTGAGCAGGAACTTAGATGGAGTGTGGTCTTAAACAGTATTTGCCTTCTCATTAAGTGCCAGCTACCTCTCAATTTCCTGCTCATTTCTGTAATTCACTCACTTCCATGCAAAAATTCCAAGGCCCTTCGCCTCAATTCTGAGCTAACAGCAGAATCTGTATCATAAGGAGTTGTTCCTTGCTCTTTGCTTTTTCCTTGTTCCAACTGCTCTTGCTCTGCTGGGGAAACCTCAAAAAAGAGGGTGGGTAGGTTTTGGGAAACTCTGTCCTGCATGCTTCCTGGTTTTTCAGGTCTGATGTGTAAGAGGAAGAGGTTAGCAACTGCTTCTCAAAGGTCTGACTGTCCACTGTGCTAACTCCATGTCCAGAAAAACTGAGCCACTTGTGCAAAGACAAGAATTTTCACCCTCAATTTCAGAAGGATATCCTGCAGCCTTTCCAGTCTTGTCAGACTGAACAAGGTCCTGTGGTGAGATCTGGGGAGGGAGTTGTTAAGTTCCATAAAATCATTTTCCCCATGCTTGGAATTAGCTCAGATTTCTAGCACAAATAACTAGTATATAGGCCATATAACTAGTCTCTAAACAACATCCAACACTCGCTATGCTTTGTTTCACTTAGACACTGTAAGGTAACACCAGCAATTTTATCTGAACTTCCGTATACTGCTCTAATGTACTGGAGGATGTTCCTGACAAGTCTGACAGAAAAGTTACTTAATCAAACCAAATAAGACGTGCGAAAACAGAGTCTCTTCCTCTCTTGCTAGCTACCCTTTAAGCAAGGGAGAATAAGCAGAACTGGAGGTGGGAAAACATCTTCTCAAGTGGACAAAACCCAGTATTACAAATAAAAATTAAATACCAGTCTATATAGTATGGAATATCGGTAATCACTTGGAGCATACATAAAGTCAGTTGTGTTCTCTCCTCTGAAGCACTGCGGGCAAACAGAATTTGCATGGCAAGAATGGGCTGCCAACAGGGAACAGACAGGTCCTATCTTTAAGGTCTTGGACAAACTCCAAGATAGACAAGATAGAAGGAGCTATCAGTTACACCATCCTCTTTGCCTACTCACCTGTCAGTCATACCCTAGCAAAATTTGGGTCTATTTTGGCATCCCTTGCCAAAACTCTGCCAAACTTTGGTTTTAATCCTTGCTCTCCTTTCAGGCCACCTCTGTGGGAGGAAAGCATGAAGGTGATGTTTCAACAACCCCACTAGTCCAAAAAGAAAGCTAGTAAGTATTTTGGAAATATTGCTGATCCAGTTCCTAATTTGTTTACAAGACAGTCTGCCTCACACCTATGCCTGTATAACCCAACATAAACAGGGATTCACTCATGCAATTCAAACCTTTCACTGATGCAATTTGCAGATTGCTGTAAAGCTTTTAAAGCTGTTGACATTACTATTAATTAGGGTTCTTTGCATATCCGAGCAAGTATCCTTTCAATGACAGCAAAGTGATCATGTCTCTGCAAAGGAATATTCTGACAATCTACAGCTGCTTTCCCATGCTGCTCTGCACACCCTTCTGACTTCTCAGTCTGCTTACCTGCATGTCTCCATCTCCGAGGTCACAGTAACCAGATACTGCCTCTCTCTTTTATTGCTGACAGGCAGTTAAACTGTCCCTTTGCTTTCTGATTCTTCTAGGATCAAAGTCCTTTGTAAGTACTTTGGCCGGGCTATGGCAAGCTGCATGACCTGCCTACGCAGTGCCTCTCCAAATCATGTGCTGATCCCAGACCTTACTCCTTCCTTTAGGAGCAAGTAAGAAGCAGAGGAAGCCATGATCCAGGTACAGAAATAGGAACACACTTGAAGGAAATCTCACAATAGTGATTGAGCAGGACTCACATTCAGAAGAACTAGTCGCTACAGTAATGCTGTACAAGTTTACATGAGGAATAACCTGCAAAAATTGGCTTTCAGCTTGCTACTTAGCGACAGATTTATTATCGAAACACCACCTAATAAATAATTATCTAAATAATATTTAAGTCATAGAAATATGTCAGAGCTTTCTGAAAATCCAAATGTTTGCATTATTTCTACTTTTTGCCTGGCTTAACTGTACCTTTCCAGGTGGCCTTGGAATAAGCATCGGAAGAACATTTCTTAATATTCATGTTATAAATCTACCAATACAGCTTTCAACTTTGCCCCTATTTTTCCAGTGCACTGGCATTCTTTTCCAAGTCATCATTACATAGATGGAAGTATTCTGTCACTGTTCTCTTCCAAAACTGCATTAATTGCTTTCCACTTTTTCTTTACCTTCCCCTCTTGTATCCAGCCTCACTGCTTAATTACATTTACAGATCCTTACTTGTACAGCCTACTCCATAAAACCATGCTGCCCTTCCACCTCTAGCACATACCAATTCTTTCTGCGTCATTTTAAACACCTCAGTCTTCATCTGGCCAGTTCACCTTCACCTTTCCTGCTGTGTGTCCAAGGAACCATTTTAAAAGCATTCCTCTCTTGTCCAAATATACGACCTTCCCTGACTGTTTCTAAGCACGTTGTATTAGCCACAAAAATGCTGCACAGATTTTCAGTTACACTGGCTTGCCAACCTTACCAATTCAACTATTTCCTCCACATTCAGCCTACAGCGCTCACATTAGTGACATACACAGGAATCAAATGACTGTTTACTTATGCCATCTCCTATCAACCTATTTTCTGTAACAGTCTGTGTTTTCACCTGATTTGTAAGACAAAAGATGAAAACATTACCTTAGTTACCTTTCTAGGTCATTTGCACTAATTATGCTGTATAACTTTGATTGACCAAGTTGACCATAAAGGTAGCTAGACATGAGATTATAAAACCAATATTTATTGAAGAGAAAAGACTGCATACAGGACCCCCTACTAAATCATGGGGAAGAAGTCCTGAAGCAGACCAGCATTTGGTCCTGATGCAAGACCTCTCTCAAAACCAGCCTCCTTCCTTGCAGTGATAGCAGAAGGAATCTTATTAAAAAAAGGTAGGGTCAGCTGTATTTTATTAAACTCTCACAGTGAAGCCATCAAGTCTTCACATTCATATGGACATATATTCATGCCTCGAGGGTGAATGCATTAGAAGAATGCCTAAACTATATGTCTGATTGAAGAAAGCTCCCTTTAACTAAGACAAACCCGTTCCTCAGCTCAGCTCATATGGCCTGCAAAACTGGAATCTCAAATGTTTTTCTAAACATTAAAATGTACCCAGTCAGATACACATCATCATAGTAATGATACCTGCATCAAGTTAAAAATCTTATGTCACTCGGAAAATTTCAAGTGACATATAGAAGCTTAAAGAAATACAGCAGCCTAGGTAATATTAAGCTGCTATGTTGATGCTAAGGAGTCAGATTGGGTTGTGGTTGTTTTCATAGTAGTACATACTGTCGCTATACTCTAACTTCTTACAGCAAAAGAGAAGCCTGCCAAGTGTAACAAAACTTTGCCAAACAAAACTAGTCAGTGTGTGTTACAAGAGCTCTAGCACAGGTTCGGATCATGCACAGAATCTAGGCATGAAACAAAACCCAAAACCTTTTAAAAGCCTGACAGTGATTGTGACACCACTAATTTCTGTTACTAAACGCAGCTGTGAGAAATACACAGAAAAAGTTGAAGCCTTTGCTATTTTCCCTTTAGTACAAAGACTTGGATATTGGTTCTTAAGCAAAGATGCTGCTTTGATAACTAGTAACTTCCAGGATCATCAGTTCAGCAAAACAACAAGTTCAATTACTACATATTCTATACCTACAGCCAAAGAAGCTCTCCAATTGTTTTGCCAAACTGAAGCGAATTTATGATTACTGAGACAGCAGCACCATTGATACTCTGTAAATCCATCTGTGTGTGCCAAAAAAAGCACTCAATTTTTCTTTTGTATTTTGTTTTTCATCATTGGCCACTGTAATGTAGAACCAGGGCCCAAAACACAGCATTCATTTATTCTAAACAAACCATTTATTGATAGGAATCTCTGCATATCTCTCTGGCGTTAACTTGATCTCAATCAAATCATAAAGGCAAAAAGAGACTACAGTCTTATTTGGAGAGAAAGCTCAAATTAATCAGAGAACTATTGTTCCACAGTTTGAGATGAGATATAAACAGGCACAGCCCGGGTGGGGAAGTCAACTGATTTTGTAGCCAGTTCAGCAGAATGTAACCATAGAAATTCCCTTTTGCAATCCAAGACAAGAACACGGACCCACCTCTTAAGTACTGTGAAGAAAATGCAGAAGAGCATTTTTACACCACAACATCAGTACCGCTATGTACTTTATACCTGAGTCTGTATCATAGGAAAGAAAAAAATACTGAGTTTAAAGTACAGAACTGGGAGCTTACTCTTCCTTTTTCATATTAGCTATCATCTGTTCACTTAACAGCCCTGGGCACTTACTTTCATCCCCTCTTATCTATAAAATGGAGGGGATATTGCTATCTACCTGCCAGGGAAACTGGAAGTTTGACATCTGCAAATGACTAGTGTAACATCCAAAGATAATACATAATCAGATACTGCATCTGTGTCCTTATTTTCCTGTTTAATTTTTAATACTCATGGTTAAATATTTCCCGTGTGACTGTGGGTTTATCCTGCACAAAAGATGATGATATTTACATAAGCTGCAGATGCTTGTGAAGCAAAAATGCAAAACCACCCTCCATGCTGAGTTTTCCTGACATATAATTGCACCTTCAGTCTTCTACAGCTCATTAACTGTTTGGTACGGAGCATGCAGTCCCCCCACTGCACCAATGATGTTGTCATTGTTGATCACCAAACTTTTATTTTGGGCAGAAATAGTTTCATTTCCTTTAAAAATCTTTCAAGTAAATGTTACCATACATGAGTAGCAAAGTCAGTCTATGCTTCAGAACAGAGCCTGCTGGCACACAACTACCACCAATATAATCACAGTTACAGCATAACCACAAATAAGATTGCAGGGAGCAGGAAGGAGCTACATTTTGCTTACTTGAGGATACTTGAGTTTCTATAAACCGCTACACTTAATAACTTTCAGGCTACAGCCCAGAACAATAGTTCCAAGTATTTTCTTGTTAGTTAAGCCTTCACAGAACCGCTTTTCTTGGGAATTAAGATCTCCTAACAAAAAAAAAAGTAACTAATTAAACACACCATGCAAATTCTCATGTATTTCACTGTCAGTAAAGGCCAGGAAGCACAAGAATTGGCTTTGCAAATCTCAGTTGCAGGCAGCTGATGTGAAAGCTACACACTGTCATTAGTAAGTCAGTGACAGACATACTGTCAGCTACGGATTAGTTAGAAAAGCAGTGCCGTCTCAGTATCGATTACTCCAGTGGATGCGTCATAGCTCTGTCCTCTGCCCAGCTCCCAGTTCAACAAGGCCATCAAGCAGAAGGCCTCACCCACACAGGGCAGTGCCCACTGCTGCCGCCCAGCTCAAAGGGCCATGCTGCCGCCCAGAAGCATGCTCAGGCTGTGACATGCACAGTGAGAACATGGGTCAACAGCTGTAGTGACTCCCAGCCACAGGAAGCTCACATGAACAGAAGGGAGTCCCTACAACTTGGATATGACTGCAGTAGCTACTGGGAGCAGGATGTTTTGGATGACTTGCATTACAGAATTCCCAACAGCTGGAGCAGTAAAGACTAACATAAGCCCTATCATACAGGCATTGGAGTTCCTCTCTCTAATCATGACCAAGAGTTATTAAGGGGCTATGATGAGGCATTCCTTATGAATCCGAGACTATAAACAACATCCCTTCCCTGTTACTGCTATCAATAATGATTTGCAATTTTCACTTTTAGGTTTCGTATTGGTCAGCAATGCATGCATGTGTATTACCATCACATACATCCTCCAAACACAGGCAATGAAACCTATAACTGAAATACATTTAACTTCCCCTCCCAATATGAGTAAATAAGTGTTCAGAGAGATCTGTCACAATGATGCTAAGTGATGCACTCTTATTCTCTAGGCACAGTCACGTTAATACTGGACATATGCCAGCACAGTTATTTGAAGAACAGTAAATCAGCACCTGTCTCTCAGTATCAGCTATGAATGAGCTCACACAAATGTGCATGTTTGCCAGCTGGCAAAACACAGAAAATCCCAGAGCTGCCAACCCAGCAACATCTCCATCCAGAACAGAAAACTAAACAGATCATTTAACTGTGCTTGAGAAACTATTATGGAAAACAAGAGAAAAAGCACCCAAACATCTCTGTGCCAAGTGAATCTTGCCGCTCACTTTGCCCCTAGGAAACTGCCACATGATGCTCAGACTGGCACTTTTCTTCCTGAAGAAAATCAAAGGCCCAAAGGACTTCAAAACTACAGTGGTCACTATTCTGAACATAAAATGCAGACGTGGGTTATCTCCTACTGCAAGGCCCCACTTGTTACAGTATCAGAGCACCTTTCCTACTACTAACAGAATTTGTGAGCATTCTCTCTAGCTGTGAGGACAACAAAGCCTTACCTCAGACACACAGCATATAAGCTGTTCAACAAGAGTTAAAGAGGTCAAGTTCCCTAAGAGATAAGAAATACATTTCAAAATGGATAACTTCATACTAATTTACAGTCATTTTTCTGAGTATTCTTTTAGCATCAAGTTTATTTCAGTGATTTTTGTTCTGGCTTTTCATTAAAGAAAGAAATCCTTCACTTCCAGGGTATAACAACAGTTCTGCCATATTTTCCAAAGACTTCCTTCTTCAGCAGACAAGCTGGATGACCAAAGCATAGACAGGAAATGAGGTGTAAGCAAAACTGTCCCATTTTTTAATATGCTTCACTCAGTACAGTTTTAGGCTCATAGCTGTAGTGATGCCAAGCAGGACAGGAGCAAAAGGATTGCAGAAATAGGATTTTGAACATTTGCTTAGAATTTTTCAGCACCACTGCAAAAAGCTTTCATCAGATCTGCTACCTAGTGACAGCTTTTGAGTCCCTCCCAGTGTTTCCTCAGCTGACATCATAAGGTGAATATAACATGCACATCTTAAAAATTCTAGCCACAAAAATAAATAAACCAAAACTCAGGACTGATTTCAGACAAGCCCTGTGAGCTGCCTTGTATTTCAAAGCCTTCTCAGTTCTGCTAAAGGTAAGACTAACAGTGCCTTGCAAGTCACACAGGTAATTCTGAATTTTAATGATACTCACACAAGTGGGGATGAAGTGTTTTGCCCTGGTTGTGCAATCCACAAAGAGTAACAAAACAGATGAGGTTTTTCATTTCTGTCTTGATGATTGTTGAAGTAAGGTCTATTTATTACTACTTCCCTCCACAGCCTATGTCCTAGAAAAGCATTCACTAATTAAGTAACTAGGAGTAGGATGACAGCAACTTGGCACCTTAATAACCGAAAGTCATTAGAGAGAGGAAGACAACTGTCTGGTTTAGTGGTTACCATACAAATCATCTTAGCAAGTTGGTCGAAGGGTTCCAAAAGGCTGATACTTCACACATCACTGTAAGACAAATCAAACTCACAAGACTTCTAACTTTGACTTGCACCAGCATCCTCAGGATTTATGCCTCATCTCAGCTCCAGAATGGTGCTTCTTCCTACCCCTGACAAGAATCAGAGTAGAGAGACTGATTAGAAGCACCCAGCTGATATAACTCAAGAGATTGAAATGAAATTTCTAAGTTATAGCCTTCTTGGACAGTTCATATATAGCACAGTGACTGTTTTCCCAAACAAACAATTAGCAGCATGTTTCAATATCAAAATTTCACATAAGAGACATTAAGCCTCAAATATCTTCCTTCTGTGAGGTGAAAGTTTTCTCCACTAGTCAAAAGGGGAAGATTTTCAGCTTAAAATTGAGCCCTACTGAGACCTAAAGGTACATATGGAAGAGACTTGCTGTCTGTATTTCTAACAGGCATCATTATCGCAAAAGGAAGGCAGTGACAACTGCCATGCTCTACTCCATTGCAACAGAAAGAGGAACACACCACACCTAGGTGAGGGAAGACATGCACTGCTCAAATGGGTGTCATTTCCCAGTCACAAGGTGTATGCCCCATGACTGCAAGACCAAATACTAGATCAGCAGAATCAATACGTAGAATAATCCACTTACTCCCTGCTCATTTTCCAACCTATAAGGACTTCTGCCACTGTATGTCATAAGCAGAGCCCAAAATATTTCCTTTTGCCTGATGTAGTAACACCAATCTCAAGGAGAAAACTTAAGCACCTCAGTGTAAAAAAACAAACAAAAAGAAGTTCAAAAATCCAATTGCTTAGACACCAATGGTTTCCAAAATTGGTGGCCTTAAACTATGGGTAGTTCCTCAGTACCCTGTCAAGATTAATCAAGAACATTCTAAAAAACTAGGATAGCTGCAAATATCACCGATGAATCAACAGGAGAGAGAAAAGATAAGCTCTGGCTGGTGAAGCTGCTTCCACAGCCATTTCATTTTTAAAAGCACAATTCTTATTACAGCTTCTGCCATTGGGCCTTAGTTTGCCTTTTTTGTTTCATTACACTGAAGGGTCCTTTCAAACAACTGTTTTCTCATTGTGAAACTGTTTCTGCAATGTAATGACATTTTTTACACACAAACACATTAAGACTGAAGTCATTCACTGAATCACTTTCCTAGTTATTAGACTAACTTTTACTGTTTATTTTTTTCACACGTTAACACCAAGTGTTACAGTTCTCCAGCATCAGAAAAGTCAAATATCTAATGTTACTTCCTACAAATACTTCATAGGGTAACACCTTTTAAGCCCATCAAATAGTCTCACGCATATCAAGGATACTGTGTGATCTCACCTCTAATGTTTTACAAAGTGTTTGAGGAACACCGACATTTGTTCAGGCCCCTAATCCGGCTGCCTATTCCTGAGGCAATCAAGGAGGATCCTTCCCTAAAGCAAACCTTACACTACACATACTAGAAAATGACAACTCTGAAATAGTAAAGACAAAGCATGAGATAGATTTGAGGTTTCCTGTGAATTTTCACATTATCAACCGACTTCTACTTGAGTGCTGCTTTCAGAATATTTTTAACCCGAATACCAGAAACACTTCCTTGCAAGTTATGCAGAAGATATTTTTGCTGTACTTCAAGTTTCTGAATCAACAGTGTTACTATTTCATTCCTTAAGACAGTGACAATCATTCCAAATAGAGAAGGTATGACTGAAGCATATACAAATGATGAAAAGCAAAGCTTCCAGATGTTCTTTCACTTCCTTGGTAGACTTTTACCATCCCTTTGCCAAGAGCTCTGTGCTTCTGCCCTCCCAGCTCAACCAGATGGAGGGACTGCTCATGCACATCACCTTCACAGGAAGTGACAGCAGCCTAATCTACTGCTGGAGGCTTTTCAGTCCAGCGTGGCTTATGGTGCAACCACTCCCCTCTTGCTCAAGAAAACCGACTCTTCTGAGATACCTGGGAGTTAGTATCTTCCATTGCAGCAGTCTCTACTATCACCTTTAAAGAGCAAGTTAAGATGTCCATGAAGAACATCTCTGCGCTGGGACAAAAGAATGAAGAGCAAGATAAAATGAAGTCTTTTCTAGCCCTATGATTTATAAATTTGTGGAGTCAAAAGCAAAGAAAACTACAGATATGTACAGTGTAGTGGGAAGGCCTAAAAAGTAAGAAAAATGGCAAAGTTTAACATAAACAAAACTTGTAGAAAGCAATTATGCCTAATGGGCAAGATTTAGTTTCCAGGAAATAAGTACAATTATCTCCAGTACATTAATGACAAGAGGAAAACTCTTGTTACCACATTGTAAGTCTGGAGACATGATAAAAATTCACACACACAGTGTTAACCAGGCTATGGTTCTAGCAAGACTAAATCTCACAAACAACAGCTATCAAAGAGAACACCTTAACACAATTAGTCTTCCTACCTTCCTCCACCTAAAAATCACACAAGCATTCTGCCCAATTAACTGATTTTATGGAGCTACTAATGTCACCTTGAAAAACGTAATGTTGGCCTAAAGTCTGGTGGCAAAGCAATGAAGCTGTTCAAAAGCTAAAGCCAGAGTTGTACTGAGATGAATAAGTATCTTAGCTTGGTATTAAGAAAGAAACAAACACTGAAAACAGGAAAAAGTTCACGTTGTGAGTTTTGAAATAATAATCAAAAGTGTACGTTAGGATTAAGAGAAGTTTGTCTCTAGTTGGAATGCTCAGGATCTCCTTGATTTATGCTGACATTTAATCCACTCTTCCTTAAAAGAATTCGGGGGGGAAAAGTATTGGTTTGACAGTTCTGAAGACTGACATCCCATTTATGCAGCAAACAGGTGGACATTGAGGAAAGAAGAACTTGCTTGTAGAGTCCTGGATGCATGCTGGGGCCTTGTCCTGCATGAGGAAGCTCTGTACCAGTTTTATTCTTGGCCATCCTGCAAAGACTAGTGATAATGCACAGACTCAGATTTAAAACACATTGACAGGTCAATTGCAGTGCCTGCTTATCTGTTGAAAGCCAAGTTAATAAAGATTCCAGTCCTGGCAAGTGCTGTCTGCAAACTCTGAGCCACTGGTTTCCAACATCTTCTCCAATGGGACTTTGCTGAGCAGGAGAAGCAGCTCACTTGCCTTGGATTCAGATTCTCTTACCCCTTTTTTTGTACCTTTTCCATGTCCTTTTTGCAGTCATCCTCCCCTTTTAATCAGAATTGGCATTCCCTTCTCCGTAAGCTCACTTATAAAACTACTCAAATATCTTCTTCCCTCCTTCCACACATTCACAGATATTTTACTCCTGGAAGAAGGCCTCCTTTGACAAGATATATTACTAAATGCCACAGGAAAACTGAACCCGCTGTCAGTAACGAGTTGCTAGAGTCAACAAGTAAATAGACAGGACCAGCTGTAGAAACATCTCAAACTGGGAAGTTCTAGCTATAAAAGGATAGTTTAAAAATTAACAAAATATGGCCTGAATACACCAAAGGAGGTTGCAGAATCTCCTCTAATAGAAGTTTGAAAGAGGCTGAAGACAGCCTCCAAGGAGAGATCACACATACCTGAGCCTGGCTCAGCTAAGGATACTTAAGTAGTTTTTATAACATCACTTCCTAGCTTTACATTAATTTTGAATTATATATTTAACTGCTTAATGTTTTATAATAGCTATATATATACACATGAACACACAGACATCTATAAGACATCTGACTTCATGCCACGACCCACTATACGTAGATTAAAGACTGGCTAATAATAGCTCAAGATACAGTTGTACCAGAGGTTCTTGTTACTCAATATTCTGCATCCACTTCCAGCTCACTGATGGAAGTTGCCACTCAGAAAAATTTGAAACTTCTAAGTTTGTAGCATTACCCTCTTCATGTTATTTCACTAAGTAGTGAAGACCACTTTCTATCTTAGGTCCATCTGAGCAAAAATTAACATAGCCAAATTAGAAACTACTTTATAAAGAAGGACTGAAGACTACAGGAGATCCACACCCATTAAACATAAGGTATTAATGTGCTATGATAACAAGTGGCGTGTGTTATAAAAGAGGATGACACAAAGCAAAAGAAGAGTTTTTATATGTCATTGTAAGAAGAAAACTAGGGCATGCCAAGTTAGGATGTCCACTTTAAAAAAAGATGTTGGAGACTATGTTGGGAAGACTTAAACATATATTGCAAGAACTAGGTCATTCTCAGAGAGGGGGTGGGACAGGAAAGAGATGGAAATAGGGACTATTTAACACACCAAAAGGGTCAAAACCTAACTTGATCATGTACATCGAGTTTTATAAGGAGGAAAGAGGCACTAAAAAGATGTTGCCCCAGCCAAGACAATCCACAGAACAACTGGGCAGACCTGCAGATCCTTCAACTTAAGTACAAATGTACAACAGTGAGATCACACAATGAGCACTGGAATCCAAGACACTATCTTTGAGGTCTTCAGAACTGAATTAAACCAACAACATGGTGTGTGAGAGATATATCTGTGTTGTATGTGGTGGCAATGCATGCTGTAGACAAAATACCAGTTACTAGTAAAATATAATGACCTTTGAATATGTGCCAGTGTGTGCGTGCACATAACCCAACAACTCTTCTAAGCCTTAACTGTTCAAGAAGTCCGCAATACCTTTATTTTTACAGATACATAGTTTAACCATGAGACATAATGGGCAAAGTATAACATAAAAACAGATATTCATGCCAAAGACAGATAGTTTGTTTTGGTTGTTTGTTTTTTGTTTTGTTGGGGTTTTTTTGGTTTTTTTTTTTTGGGGGGGTGGGTCACATTACCTGTCTATTGTCATAATATTTTTTGTGTCTGAAACCCTACAAGTTAGTCCCTCAGTCTGGTACAGCTCTTACTCCACACTGTTTATTCTAGTTAGCAAGTTCTGGCAAACCTAGATCAAGAGGCCAAAAGAAAAAAGTGACATCAAACATTTCTACACTGGACTCCTTGAGGTCTGCAAAATTAGAGACAAACACAGAGCCAGATGTTAACCAAGCAGAGTGGTAATAAAGTCATAAAGTACAGGAAAAAAGCTCTTGGTGAGTCACTTTGGGAAAGGCAGATCAGCACTATCTGTCAGATCTACAAGCCAGATGTTTCAGAGATCAAGCCCACCAGCATGACAATGTTCCTGAGAGACATAGTGTCATACACGATACAAACCATAAATTACAGCAGATAGTATGGCAGAGGTACAAAACTACCAGTTTTATCTTAAGTACAAGCATTTAATAAGAAAGAATTATTATATGTGTGCTCTTGACTCTGCCCCTAAGCAGCACTCCACATCAGCCCTGTCTCTCATTTCACATTAGACAGCACGATGCTGCTTATCTTTAAGGTGCCTTGAAGACATGAAATAAATATGAGAAACAGGATCCTAGCCCCAGCACAGGGTATGTATTTAGACAGGCCACATTCCCTGAACAACGAGCACTTTTGAAATTTGGAGCACATGAATTTGACCACACAAAATAAAGACTGAGTGCCATCACTTCAGGGTATTCAAATAGGAGGCCTGACAGCATAAGCACATACAGAGTGAATATCCTGAGGATACTGGATCTTTGCAACCACCACCCCACCTTGTATTCAGCCTTAGCCTTGCAGCTGGGTAGTGCTAGTTTTGTAGTTTGTGGAATCCATACACCACAGAGTAGACTGACAGATTTCCAGCATTTGCTTCTCAAGGGTATCCACGTGATATCAGCCTATCATATCTTGTTTTTCAGATGGCTTTGATGCATCTTACAAGACATCTTCATAAGTAGGCCTGACAAATGTGATACAGAAGGAGCTGCTATACTGTAGTAGTTCCATAATCAAAAGAGTAACCAGTGGTTCACAGGTAAACTGGTAAGATTATCAAGCAGGACTCTGACCTCTAGTCAAACCAGGGAGTGAAGAAGGGACAAGAACTTCTGAGACAGGATTAGAATTCAAAGTGATTTTGAACTTCTTGAAGGGTGCAATACACACAAGAGAAAAAACAGCATTATTCAACCTCCTAGGGATTACTAGGTAAAATCTGCTGCAAAACCAGGAAAACTGTGTAGCCAAAAATCTTGCAGAAAGGATCTCAAGTTACAGGGGATTATAAACTAAGTGCTTAGTGCTCGAGCTGTCAGTAAGCTGTAATGCTGGAATGAGACGGCTGACTTCCATCTCAACATTTGCTTTGGAGGCACCCATGCTCAGTTGCTTAGCATTTCAGCTCTAAAAGGTAGTGTATTTTGCATTATGCCTCATACATCTTATATTCACAGTCTCATCTTTGCCCATCCACTGTAAAATAACTGTTCCATTAACCAATTTTTTTTTAAGGTATTACGCATCCTTCTCACTGCTCACTTCAATAACCTTCCCAGGCGTATGCTTGAGATACAAACCATACTGACACACTGCTTGAAGTATTTCATAAAACAGAATTTTTAATTCTGATGGCTGATTCTGAATAACAGATCTCTTGACTCCTTCAAGGTTAAAAGCACAGTTAGGCTGATCAAGACTGGCCTTGTTGACTTGAATTCTGTTTTCAAATCTGTTCTCTGCCTGTCCCAAAGATAATCTCTATAAGGCTGCACTAGCTTTAGGTAGTTTAGTTTTGTCAGAGCACATTCCCTGATGAACAGAAATTATTCTTTTCTGTTACACATAATTCAACTCTCTAGCTACTAGGTATGGGAGAGCTCTCAACAGTTAATCTCCCCCATCATTATAACAGCAGTGATGTATATATTAATGATCATACGTGTTATGAGGGATGCATCTAAGCTGTAATGTATTCTTATTCCCAAGTTAAGAGAATCAACTTCTACCCACTGTACTAGACTGTATTTAAAAAGGAGTTTCCACAGAAAGGATGGGGGGGGGGAAATCACTGAAAACAATTGCCTGTTACATAGCGAAACAAAAATCCCAAACCCTCAAAACAGACCAAGCATTCTTGCTAAATCCCTTGAGTAAACCCAATGTATGATACTCTGAAACAATAGACAAATACATGATTGAAAAAGCTCTGGTGACATGGGTTTTTTTAAGACACCTTTGTTAATTTAAAGGGAAGCCTTTATTGCTTTTGTAGAGTTACTTACGCAGCAAGTCTAAAACTATTCTGGATTTTTTCCCAAGTCCAACCATTTAGCTGGGAGCTTGCAGATCAAACTGAACTTTAACTGTGTCAGACCATGAGGCTCTCCTTCCTGGAAGCACATCAAGGTTCTTGCATGAAATCTGATCATCAGCACAGTAGGATTAATGACAGAGGTAGCAAGGCTGATAAACTAGCAGAACAGAAACCTGATTAAACGAGTATGGAACTGCACCTAAGATAAGGTCACAAAGCATTCTCGACCCTTTGCACCAAAGCTGAAGCCAGACCTTGTTAGAAATTGATGTGAAAGAAAAGGCTTTATCACTCATTGTCTCCCTGCAGGAGGTCTGTGGTTGTTGCTGGGAAAACAGACACTAGATACTCAGACTACCACCATCCCTTAAGAGCGATGCCACTGAGACTAACACCATGTGATGTCTAGTTTAGCTGACTCAATAGGGGAAAATAAGAGGGGAAGGTTTTTAAAGAGTTGGAAGACTTATGTATGCACAAGAAGATAAACTGGGCATCAGGAATCCCTCTCAATCAATGTAAGTTCTCAAACAGCTGTTTACCACTACCTGACAAAACCCAGTCCTCTCTTAAAGTAAGATATTCTTAATAGATCAGTCACTATGAATGAATGTGGGAAATTTTCCTTTACTTTTACCCACTTTTACCCTCATCTATTTTTGTTTCATAGCAATCACTAATACTATACTTTTCTGCCAGATACGCAAGCACCTTGTCTCAGAGCACTTCCTCATCATGTTACTCACCAGTGCATGGTAGATTATTACAGTTAATTCACCTACTCTGTCTGTTCACAAAGTAGGTAGCTACTCAACTACAAAATTTTTTGAAGTCCCAACATAAAAATGATTGTCAATACCACTATATGATAAATTCATAACCTAACAACTGCAAAATGCAGGTATTAAAGAGGGCTAAATCCCAAATTTACACAATAGGGAAAGACACAATGTCCAATCTGCAACACTGATAGAAACCTCAGACAGAACTACTTCAAAATATGAATTATAAAATTCACACAAAAAAAAAACAAAGTCTGTTATTCCCCAGTTACTTATAGATTACCTAATTGTATTTGTACCTTTATACACTTCACAGCAACTTCACCGTAAAAGCTGTAAAGATTAGATCCAGTCACACACAAAACTTAAAATATCAGCTCACTTCAAACTAAGAAATGTCTAGATACAAAATCAGTTGCTAGAAAACGTACCACAGAAAGTTTTTCAAACAAGTAAATAAGAAAAAATGTTATATATATCGAGCTATAAATTAATGAGCATTAAAGCAACATAAAATTAACTTTCATTTTCTAATTCACGTATCTACTCACAGCAATAAATCTGATTAAGAGGTTTCTTTTGTTTAACTGCTTAAAGGCCACATGAAGTGCACGGAATGGGCATAATATATTGTGAGATAAAGTTTTCTGGTATTTCACTAAAATGGAAATTATTTGGAAGGTGACTTTGTTCAAAGTCAGGAAATAGAACAAGAAAAAGAATTACTTCTGCAGCACCTGGAAGTTAACTCAATGTCCTATTCCTCTACCACAAAGCTTATAAAAACAGTCAGAACAACAGAAATACCACCAGCACTACAACACTGGGGCTGCCTATATGGTTTCACAGAAAGCTTACCCACTTTCCAGATTCATAGCAGCAAGTCACTGGCAACATCAGATTTTCTCATTTATACCACTTACTTCAAACCAACTTCTGAGTTTGAAGCACGGAATAACAAGTACCAAAGGAAACAGAAGAGAAGCTAACTGTATTGTAATTTCAGTGCAATCATTTTTTTGTTTGCTTCAGTTTTGGTGTAGATCTAACTCATGTTGGGAGGTAAAGACTACCAAAGGAGTAAGTGCAATCCCACAAAATCAATTAATTAAAGACATTCATACTTACATACGAGAGAACCAATAGCCATTGGTGCTTAACACACAACATGATGGCAAAAATACATAGCAGAGTCCAAAAGATAAAACAACTTTTTTCAGCTTTTACTGCTTCTCCCAAAGAGCCCCTACAACTCTGCAAATAAATTACAAGTGATAAAAAACCACCTGGAAGAGTGACAGAGAAAATATCTGAGGCCTGCAAGGTCGTCATCACTCATCCCCAGTAAAGTAAATACAGTTGTCTTCCATTAAAAGAACTTCACTGATACTCTCAGACATTCTCAGCACCAAACACTGAGCAAACGAAGAAAGAACTAAACACACACCTTGAACACCTCAGAGAAGAAACCAGAGCCAATTTTCTCACATGTGAAGTCATCAAGACGAGTAAGTCTGGAAAAGGCACTTATCAGGGCTCTGTATGAAGAGGTACAAACTCTTCCTATCTGGGATGCAGTCCCTTCTCCTCCAGTGCCACCATCCAAGTCTTCAGCGCGCTCTAGGCGTGGTGGAAATCCTGCTATTGAATTCCGCTTACTTCGGTCCATTTTGAAAACAAGGTTTTCTTTTGCTAAGGGAGGGCTTCTCACATCTTAGGTAATTTGCTGTCTCCTCTACTCTTGTTGGATCCTAAAATACAAGAAATTGGGATTACCATTATTGTAAACATATCTAATAAGTTTGATAGGAAACCACAACACCACAACCAATTACAAAGTATCATCAGTAAAGACAGACAATCAATTACATTTTCATTTAGATTCACAGAAATACCCTATGCTCTGCCTATTACAAGATGGATAGGTCTGGAATTCACAATTTCACTGGAAATAAACAACTTTCATTCCCTCCCCCCTACCCATTTCTTTTTTATTTAAGTTCTGGTTGCTAAAGCAAACAACTAAGATGAAGGAAACCCACAAAACATAATGTCCTATTTACTTCAGTAGCAGCTCATGACCAATCAACTGCTATTCCAAGAAAGCATTTCACACTGGGCTCAAACTTAAACAGGGGAAGTTCAGATTAGATGTAAGGAAGAAGTTTTTTACTGTGAGGGCAGTGAGGCTCTGGAATGGATTGCCCAAGGAAGCTGCGAATGCTCCATTCCTGACAAGGGCAGGTTGGACAGAGCCTTGGCTGGCATGGTTTAGTGCAAGGTGTCCCTGCCCATGGCAGGAAGGTTGGAAGCGGATGATCTTAAGTTCCTTTCCAACCCTAACTCTTCTATGATTTTATGATTAGGGACTGCACAACAGATTCCTAACTATACAAAAAATAGATAAACTTTCAGTTAACACAAGGAAAATTATTAGCTATTAATAACAGCAACTGGAGCACTAAAACCTTTGTTTTTAAAGCTTCCACCTGTAAGTGCTCCAGGATTAATTCCTTAACTGGTAAGGACATTAGTTTACATCCACTAAAGATCTAGCCCTCATATTTATAAAAACGTCAACAATCCTGCTACAAACCCAAAGTATTCTTTTAAGAAACTACCAGAACTATTGTCCCCACAAACACACATTTCAAAGCTATATTCATTTCAGTTCAACTCCATACACAGGAAACAAGTCGCCAAGTGGGAGAAAAGAGAAGAAAAAGGAAAGAAAAAATAATCCCAAATATAAAAAACCCAGCCCAACAGTTAAGGGAATTTTTTGTTTTTCATTTCAAGAGGCTGCTGAAGTACTCTGTGTGACTCTGGAGCCCATCAGACTCAGCCTGGACTGGCACACTCTCCAGGTAGCCTACTTTCATTATTATTATTTTTAACTTTATACATAGGAGGTTATTCACCTTTTCCACACTTAGCTGTTCATTTACAGCGATCTGGTGAGCCCCTTACAAGACCTGAACAAAGTGAGCAGCCACAAAGATAAGATTTCTCTTTCCCCTCCTTTACCTCTGAGGACAAATGAAAAACTGGAGGGAAGGAAAGGAAACCATAAAATCTAGAATAAAAATGGTGGACAAAACAATCACAAAGCAGGGAGCAGAGGATTCTCCCTTCATTTACACAGATGTACAGAACCTGAACAATACACTAAATTTGAAGAGCATTTCAAAACCAGAAGCATACCAGCTGCCTCCTGAATAGACAACAGCGCTGCTATACCCATGTGTTGTATGCTGTGTATCTTCCAGAGATGCTCTGTGCCACCACATCAGAACAAGATGTAGTCTTTTCCTGCCTTCAGAAGTAAGCTCTGGTGAACTGCATGGAATTTAGGGTTGTCCTCTCCAAGAAAAAAAAAACACACAATCACCACTAAAAAACCTCCGTATTTTTCAAGGGTGTTTATTTCAAACATCTTAACACTTATCTCTCTAAACACGAGTCAGCGGGTACAAGAGATCCTTACCAGGGCCTGATTAAGAAAAATTAATCTCTCTCAAGCCCCACATCATGGTATTACTACAAAGTTTTATATGCAGCCTCCCACATGCATGAACTTACTGCACGTTTCAGATGATAGTACTATACAGCCTAATGTTATGGTGTGGCCGACTGCCACACAGATCATCAGGATCCAATTTCTGACCTCATATTCTTACCCCATGAGGCTTGAGAGTCTGGAAATGCTACAGAAGCACCATGGGAAGATAAAGCTTGTTATATATCCCCAGATGAGAAAAATAGCTCAGAGAACCTCCTCAGCTGCAGAGAAGATGCCCAGGAATTTCTAAGGCATTCTTAAATAATTCCTTTTGATCTGAAAGGACCAAAGTATAATTTGGTTACTTTTCAAGGACATAAAGAAAGAACTGTCTATGGAAGGAGGACTGATAGGAAACCTTGGTATTAATAATTCATTTTCTGGAACAGGAGATGGAAGTATCTTTGGAGACTGACCAGAAAAACTGCTGTAACTGAAGAAACAGTTTTTTAGAACTTATTTGCACCAGAGTACCCCCATGTGCTAGATACTTCCCAAGGAAGTGAGCAAGCACTTGCCCCAGAAATGCACAGTCTGACATTCCAGATATGAATATACATATGCATATTTATGTATACATATATATACACAGTAATGCCATATGATGTGGCCCCTGGAGCTCATAGACACTACTGCTAAATCCAGTGAAACACATCCACATTGCAGCCCAGCAAACTAAACCAACTTGTAAATCGGGACTCTAAGTTCAAACAAGAGATATGCAAAAACAAAATAGGAAAGACTGCTGTTGCCTTAACCAGAGGAAGATACCAAGTTAGGTAAGCTATCTTAATTAGGAGGAAAAGCCTGGGTCTGTCTGAAGCATCCAGACATCATTAACAAAAGATCAGCTCTCAACATAGTCTCTCAATCTACTTAACAAAAACCAAAAATCCCCTTCACACATACACATCCTTCTGATTGAAATCACATGGTGAACTTTATGAAACTCTGCACAAGCCCCACAGTGAAAGAAGAGATTCGAAGTACTTCGCACAACATAAACCCAAAAGGTTTTGCCATCTGGATTCCCAAGTAACCCATTCCTTCATTTTTGCCTGCTAGAGTTTGCCTTCTTTCCAGACAGCTACACAAAATCCTCGGAAATTACTAGGATAGAGCTCCATTTGTCTAGTATTCTGCCCAGGATTGCATACACAGAATGAGAGGAAGAATTTAAGTGGGCACCACTCCAAGTGGGCTCCTGTCATTCTGGCCAATTAAACTAATGGTCACATTCTCCTTGAAATCAAGCAAGGTTTAATCGACTTTCAAGTCAGTCTGAGGTACTTTAATTTACTACCTTGTATGGTTAATTAAAGTGCCCTGAACAGAATCCAAGACTATCCTGCAAATCCTGTAACCAACTAAGAGGTTGTTAGACGGGTTTTCTTCAGCTTCAAAATTCTACAGCTGTGTTCAACGGACAGGTAAAAAAAAGGATGCTGAACACTTTAAAAACCACCTCCCAATAAATTCTCAGCTTTCAGAACAATCTTTCTGACATCTTTATACAAGAAAAATGCTCCCCACTCTGCCAAGACAGAAATAACTTCAAAATACACCTCTTAAAATGCATACCTGCCCTACTCATCCATTTATTACACTACTGAAAAGCACAAATGCAGCATATTTCATACCCTACCACATTTTCATTTATTGGGAAATGAAACTGAAGAAAAAAAAAATCCATGTCAGCACTAAATGAAGATCAGTTTCTCCACTAAAAGAATGCCTTGACTTTTTAATCATAGAAAGTACTATAAATACAAATACTGTCAGCATTTCTTTGGTTATTTCGAGGTTTGGCTTTCAAAACCAATGCCTAAGCCTGCATTTGAAGATGGAAACCCCACAATAGCACATCAAGTTATACCCCTCACTAACAAGGTAAAACTAACAGGTGACATGTATTAGCCCGTACTTAACATTTTCTATGTCATAGACATAAAAAGGGAGAAGGCTTCTCAACTTTAGCAGCATCCCTTTATACCTCAGAGCATAAAATGAGACCTTTCCAAAATAAACATTTCAATTCATTACTAAGACGTTTTCCGTCCCTACTATCTTTATAAATACGCACATATTTGCAGTCAAATGTCAAGCTCACAATTCCCTAAAAGATGGCCTTAACAACAACAACCATTTTTAGACAGAAGACTGTCGCTAGGCATTCAGCCTGGAAAGCCATAAATCTGGTGGATGCATGGTATTAATTTGAAAAGATTTTCTGAAGAACAAGATGCCAAAGCTTTGACATAAGTAATTTGACAAGAGTTAACTATTGAAACTCACAGTCTGATGTGGCTTCAAAACCCAGCACTACAAAAACATGAAGGAATTACGCTGGTGTCACTCAACAAAATAACAACTTGGGGGGCGAGGGAGAAGAATTCACTGTAGTAATGTGCAAATTTCAGGAAAGCTTCAAAGGAACATAAATAGCAAAATCTTCCAAAGACTGAATTGACTTTGAAGTCATTTGCCTGGAGGAAAAAAAAAATGGGAATGAAACACAAGAACTCAAACTAAACAGGTAATGAGGACCAGGCATTCCACAAGTTTATCCTCATCTGTTGACATCCCCTTTCCTAACAGAGGGAAGTTCCTTGGTTTGCCCGTAACTTATCTTTTGGACTTTGGGAGAAAGATAGTACCAAATATTTACAGACAAGGTAACTACAAGTACCACAGCTTGCACTGTGTTTGGCCGAGCTCATCCTGAAGCTGAAGGTTTTTTGACTGCTTTGCAGGACAAGTCTCAAATGCAGTTTATAGCCTCAGTCACCACACTGTGCTTGAACGTGAAAATCCCAACATTTTCTATTTTCATTTAAGTAACATTTTGCTTTAATTTCATCTCCCCTGTAGGGAATAATTCCCAGCTCTAGCCAGTACTGTCAGAGCACAGGCTTCCCACAACTAGGGCTGACATTCCCCAGAAAAGACCTGCATTAACCCTACTACACCACTCCAGAAACTAGAAGTCTGCTGAGCTGCACTGTGGTTTTATAAGGCAAACAAACCTCCAGGAGAGGCTAAGCCGAAACAAACAGTTCATTTATTTTGTGACTGTAGCCAAGTTCGAAACCAATACAAGAGACTAGCTATTAACTTACTGTAGAGCTCAGGATTCAGGGCCAAAGTTGTAGGTTTAAAGACATTTGCATTAAGCACAGGCATAAATTCTGGCATGTATTTAGAAAGCAAATATAACTGGAGAAGCTGGGGGGGGGGGGGAATGTTAAAAACCCACAAACGAAACCCACTTGACCCTTATGCCCACAGTATAATTGCCAACAGTTGCCAGGGTCCAATTATAACACAAAACTACACCTCCACAGAGGACCTCCCAAAAATCCCTTCCTCCCCTGGCCTGGGTTTAGTCACTCCAAGCCACAGTGCAGACAGACTCCAGCCTAGTTACAGAGTATCACTAGAGCTAAATAATCACTCAAATAGATCATGCACAATACACAGCTGCTGCTTCAAATGGATAATTTAAATATATTACATTTGCCTAACAAAACAGAGCTCAGTAAAGACACTGAGAAGCAGCTTATGCTTTCCAGGTGTCAGCAGGCAGACGTTTGCTTAGCTCTTGAGAAAAACAAGGGGAATTAAAGCCTTCCAGTACCACCAGGCATTGTAACATCTCAATAATCAAGGAATTTCCCCCTCAGCCTCTCTGCCAGGTTTATGGCTGTGGGCTGACAGCTCTATTAGCAGGGCAGGCTTCACAAGAGACGGGAAACAACTTTCTGTTGTTTTGATGCAGCCACTGAGACAATCCAGCACAGCACAGGCAAGAAAAGAGAACCAGAACACTTGTAAGAGGGATGAAGTCAGCAGGCTGCATTCATACCTGACTGACCTCTCCTGGACACAAGCTACACCATCACACGAGGCAGTCAGTATCTGTATTTTCCAGCTAAAAGTATCATATACACAAATACTTAAAGCACATTCTATGACCTACCCTTAAAATATAGCTGAAACACCACTCCATGTTAGAGGCTTCACCTTACAGTGAAACACCAGGCTTACTTCAGGCACTGGCTGCACAGACCAAACAGTAACACAGTCTTCACTAATTCACTTGGGAATTTTTGAAGTAAGCACAGGGCTTCCCCAATCTGTTGTTGTTGTTAAGGTAGTGGGGACACTGAAGTCTGCTGGTATTTATGTATCAATCTGAAACACCCTGGGTAACAAGGGGAAAAATGGAACTCTCAGTTAGTGTACAAAGTACATCTCAACTACATTCCTGGTTGTGAGAGCTATTGCAGTTCCCAGTGCAGGCAACAGGATGGATAATCATATCAAAAAGTAGTTTAGCCACTAACAGAAATGTGCTCAACTTAAGAAAAAGTGACAGGACCATATGAAAAGCAGCTTACTATCCAAGTCAAAAAGAGGACTAGGCAACAGACAACAGATGGAGCCAGGGTGATGGAGTTGCCAATTATTAGATGTACTTACCAATAAATACACAACTTCAAATGAAGACATGAGGGAATAAGGAGGAAAAGGGTTTTAAAACAGAAAAAAATATGAACATTTTCCCTTTTAGAGCTTGTCTAGAAGAGTACTTATTGTTGTGCCAGGCTGCAAGATACCACACAGCAAGGATACAATAAAAAGCTTTGCCATTGTGCAAATGCATGGTTCTCGGCTACAGGAAGAATACAGAAAGGGAACCTATGATGCAAGTGAACCACAGGCTTCATTCCTTTCTGCAGCAGACACTGAGCAACAGTCCCCTCCTTTAACCCTGCATTTCTTTCATCAATCTGTGAAATCATTTGCATAAAGAACTCTAATGGCAGAAGCAAGTGTATAGAGTTGGTGGGTACAATGAGGTTACCAGAGACCACGACAACACCTCATCTGGACCAACTTTCTCCTTCCGCAGTCACAAAACTATCATAGAATCATAGAATGGTTTGGGTTGGAAAGGACCTTAAGATCATCTAGTTCCAACCCCCCTGGCACAACTAGACCATGTCACCCAAGGCTCTGTCCAACCTGGCTTTGAACACTGAAAGGTATGGAGCATTTAACACTTATCTGGACAGCCTGTTCCAGTGCCTCATACCACCCTAAAATATTAAGCACTGAAGTGAGGATTGCTCCATCCCTGTTCCCTGCTCAGCTCCTATTGCTGGCTGCTCAACCTAAAGAAACAGCACAATTCCACACAAAAAAAAACCCAGGAGAGAGCACACACACTCCACCAGGTACAGTGAACACACCCCTCTGCCTTCAGTTCAAGCTATTTGTGTTCCACCTGAAAGTTGTACATGAAAAGAAACCAAAATGGACAATGGAATCACACAGCTGTACAGTATACTTTTGCAAGAGTCAGAAAATGACATTTTTATTGGCCTATCGGGATATGGTATGCAACAATAACTTCCAAAGATGATGACTAAATGGAAAGGTTCATAACTAGTCCACTGGGCATAGTGGAGGTTCCCATAAAAAAGAAAATCTTATCTTAGGTTGCAAATTCCACTGCCTAATTAAGTCCATGGAACTGTAAACGCCTGTTGATTCTGCAGAGAGTAAAATAGGGTAGAACTCTGATCTTTGCTAAAAAAAAAAAAAAACATATCATTTCAGGTGAAGCAGAAAGGCTCCTCAGAAATTAGCCTAAATATTAGCGGCAAGACTTTTTCAGGGGAACAAACAGAAACGTGTAAACTTACATAAAACTGGCACTCTCGAAATTTCAGCTTTCAACTATCAAGGTACCACGTATCAAGATACGTAAGTGGAAAGTCCTCTGTACTTAAAGCAAATGCACTTCTCACACTCAAAGGACTACAACATGAAAAGCATTTATACAGCACCTTTCATCTGAAGGTCATCAAGCAAACATATACACATACACCTGAACAGTCGAGCCTGTCATTAAATCATGATTCACGTACTCTTACAGGGCAGCGCTTGCCACAGCAGAACGAGAGCCAAGCTTTCACACCTCTCGGCAAAACGACCATCTCCTGAGGCTGGGCAAAGCTCCGGCCGCGCGCAGGCAGACCCTTGCCCTCGGATCATGGCATGGGCTGCTGCCGCCGGCAGTTCAGGCGTCCCACTGAGCCTGACCCGCTCCCCCTTCACCCGTGGGGGAACGCGGCCGCCCCACTCACTTCCCCACCGCACCGCATCTCCCTCCTCATCACACCGCCCGCGGCGGGGGCCGGCAGGACGCTGCCGGCTGCTCCGGACCCCCCGTTGGAAGCTGCCGTTCACCGGAGCGGCCCTCACCGCCGCCAAGGGTATCCTGAACCCGTGAGGTCCTTCCCCTCGGCGGGGAACCCCGGCAGAACACGGACGCACACACCGCGCTCCGGCCGTTACCTGAGCAGCGGCGCCAGCACGGCCTGCGGGCGACACGGGCTCTCATGGCCCAACCCGAGGCCAACTCCCGACCCTTCAGCAACCCGGCGAGAGTCTGTCCCGCCGCTGCGCCAAGCGCGGGGGCCCCATGTGAAGACGGAGCCCAGCTGCGGCAACCGGGGCCGTGACCACCGCGGCTCCTCCCACGGCAGCGGCCCCCCCACCCCCGGCACCACCGCCGGACCGCCCACTGCGCCGGGCGGCACCCGCCCAGGAGCCGCCTCTCTCTCTAACAGCCAATCGGCGCCCGGAGAAGCCGGATGGACGGTATCGCTCGGCCAATGGAGGAAGGGAAGACAGGAGGAGGGACTCGCAGGTAGCCCAAGATGAATGGCCTTTTCTAATTGGTCAAGACTACCTGAGAAGCAGGCTGCTCGACCAATCAAACGAGAAACAACAACTCCCGAGGGGAGGGAGGGAGCCAGTGGCAGGAAAGGGCGGGGGGCGTTGCTAGGGGCGCCTCGGTTTCACAGGCCAGCTTTCGGGGGCGGGTTATAAATAAGAGATTTAGCCAATAGAAATACGGCGCGCTGGTGACGGACGGGCGGAAGAGCCAATCACCGTATGTTTATGGGCAGCCGTGGGCTCGAAGCTGTCAGCCGGACGGTAGCCCGACGGGCGCTCGGGTACCATGGCGTCGAAGCCGGCGGCCGATCGGCTCAGCCCCAACGAGCCACGGCACCAGCTCTCGTCCCACACCCGACAGCCACACACGCACAGAGACCGGAATTGAGCTCTGTGACGGCATCCCTGATGTTATTACCCCTAATTACCTGCCTCCGACTGTTTCCCACGGGATCCATCCCTTGTTCCGGGCTCTTCCTCCAGGTGCAGCAGTGGAACTTTCCCCTTTTTTCGAGTTGTCCGCAGCCCAGCCGTGGTGTCAGTCAGAGCACAGAGCATCCTGCTCAGCCCCGCGAGTCCCTGCCTGTAGCCTGCTTAATGCATCTCAAATATTCGGAGGTTTTGGCTTACAAGCTGAAATAAGTCTGCGATTTTTCACAGGCAAACTGTTATTCATCAAATTAGAACTTACCCACATGCAGGCAGCCTGTAAGAGGTACGGAAAACGATATCTTTCTTCCTGCTAGGATGCACTGCCAAACTCCAAGTATCCATTCCAACACGTGGCAGGACTAGAACATTGCATTAAATAGTTCGGGGTGGGGGGGAACTGGTTTTTGTTTTCCATTGACAAGGGACTGATCTTTTTCCCTGACCTCATCTTTGGCAACAGCTGAGCTATTTTTACTGAAACTCTTCAAAAAAACGAAGTCCGTTTGCTGTAGAGTCCTGTACAGAATAACCAGATCCCAAACAGTTAAAACTCGCAGTGTGGTTAACTAAAAGAAGCCTCAGACAGGAAGAACACATCACCCAGCCTTGCCATTGCTAATAGAAAAGAGTAATTAGCATTAGTACTATGTTTTCTTATTATCCTTTGCCATTAAGTTTACATCTAATCTTTTCAGCTCAATCCAAAATTCACTTGGGAGAGTTTCATGTTGGAAATGTTAGCACCAACTGTGCAAAAGTATCGAACAGAGACTTATCCTTACAGCTGGATTAAAGTCTCTACTCTGCAATGTATTGATTGAATTTAGTCTCAGAATTTCACCCAGGTCTACAGTGAAACTTACACCTTTCTCTGTATATTTAACTGCAAACCACCACGTAACCATTTCTGCACAGGTAACAGATTAAAAGTACTTTGTGTGGGGAAAGGAATTGTCCTGTTTTCTTCATTTTCTGTCTGGATTTCCTTCACAGGAAATTTTCCCACACTCCCAAATGTTAAACACCAGCCATATGTAAACGCCTATTTTAATGATGGCTTAAACACAGGGTGCAGTGAAACTTCTGTAATTAAGCCATTAAAAATTATTATCATAGCTGTCATACTTTAATCAGTGATGAAGCAGATCCGGTGTCTTCTGCTCTTGGGCATTCAAGCAGGTTGGAGCTCCAGAATGGGGCTCTTCAGCAAGACTGATCTTTTAGAACTTACTTTTTAGTTACATTTATGCTTTGCTGGGGTTTATCTAAATAAGTTGGAAAGGCTTCGCAAAGCCAACTCTGGAACATCTCCGTCTCCGTGGCCATGCTCTGTGTCAGGGTGCAGTGATCCCTGTGACCTCGTACCCTTTAAAGAAACCCCAGCGCCTTGTCATTGCATCTCGTATTCCCCCTTATCCCTCGTTTCTGCGGGTTTGGAAGGTATTACTCAGCTTCAAGATGACATCTGGTGGTAGGTTTTTATTACTTCTCTTTCTGGGAACTAATCCCCCAGCACTCAAGCAAATGAATTATCTTTCCCCAGTTGCCCATCATAAATTTCACCTCTTCTCTGCTTCCCAAATAAGATATATGTTGTGTCAGCTTTTGGCCTGCAGATGTCTTACTGGTAATATCCATGAATAAGCATTTATCCCATGGGCTCATGCAAAGGAACATCATTAAAACATACCAGTACGGTTCAGTAAAGTTAAACCTCGGTTGGAAAGACTCTCACTGTATTTTATACAACACCACATGATGTACATCAGTGATGATCCCTGTTTTGAGAGGGAAATAAGACAGTCTTATGGCCTCTCCTATGGCTTTGTCTCAAAGGTCTATGTTTTGAAAGCAGAAAAACACGAGGCTTGCTGATGACCATGTGTGTTTGTGCCTCAAGAGCAGAACCTTTGCCTTAGGAAGTCCCGCATCCCTCCTGGCAGCTGGCAGAAGCACCCCAGCAAATCTGTGGCCTCAAAATCTGCAGAAGATTTTTGGAGCCTTCCCGGAGAGAGGAAAATTAACTATGCATCATCATGAAGACTCATCAAAGAGGCTTATTAAAGGCATGGTCTAGCAGATGTCACTGTCGTGCTCTCTCTTGCATCCCAGAAGGGTCAGGCTGCCTGTAAACACCGCAGGAAGCTCTGCTCCCAGCGGGTATTCCCCTTCCCCAGCTGCCCACAGGCTGGCTGCCCCATGCAAAGCTCAGCCACTCCAAAGAGCAGCTCCGTGCCTTTGCGGTTTGCTGCTCTCAGGATGACTCTCCTCCACAGACCGTTTTGGCTTTTAAATGTAACCGGTTTGGCAAAAGAGCAGCCAAGGGTTAATTCACAGGGTGGTGGTAAAAATAGACATGAGACAAGTTGGGTGAGAGCAGGAAGGGGGGGGGGGGGGGATTCCCTTCCTCTGGGCTTTGGAAATGCGCCGGAGGAGAGAAGTCTGGATGATTTCTCCTTGGGAAGGAGGAATCTGCTGCAGCGTGGCCACACAGATTTGCCTCCCCTGTAGCAGAGCAGGTGTTGCCGCAACAGAGAGGTTCTGTGGGCTCCAAAATTAAACTAATGCCAGGCAAAAGGCACTGTCTCCCTCCCATCCCAAGGGACCAAGAGAGTGGTTTGATTTCACAGCACTGTGACGAGATTGGGCATTTTAGTAATTTAACCCATTAAACACTTCACGTAATGAACCATGTCAAGGATTGGTCAAATCCAGCCCTGATTCACACCAGCAGGGATCTGGAGTCATGCCACTGGAGCTGGAGGACTGAGTCCCAGAGGGAATGCCTGGAATTTGCTCTTGTCTAATGCCAACATTGTCCCTTTCCTAGCCCTTGTCCATGGAAAATGATCCCTTTAGGCTTCCAGTCACATATCAAACCTAGATTTCAGAAAGCATCCTCACAGGCTCCCTGGAGGTGCATCCTCCTGCCTGCACCACCCTCAGCCAGACTCGCAAATGCCCTTTGCAGATCAACATGAGCTTTGTTCATGGGCAAGAGGGCATTTCCCAACACTTTAAGCAGGGAAGGCAGAACTGGGGCTGCCCTTAGACTATGTGCTCCTTGTCATGTCATGACCATCCTCCTGACAGCAAAGAGAGCTCCGGATGAGGACTCAGTTCTGTCTCACCACCAGGGTGGACAAGGCAACCAGCATGCCCTCATGCACAAAGCCATGCTGTTGTGTCAGCCCGTACCAAACACCTCTCTGCATGCAACCTGGCAACCATGGGATTGTCAGAGCACCTTCCACATTGTTCTTCCAGGAGGCTGGGTAAAGCCCAGGCAGGAGGCTGGCGAGCACAGACACCCTGCTTCACAAACCAGAGAGAGCTTGTGCTGGGAAGGTGGAAGTTCTCAACGTGGCAGCTGCCATGCTGTGACCAGTGTCATGGCCTTGTGCTCCCCTCCCTGCTCACCATGGCCATATGCTGTCTTGGCTTCTCTCTGGAGCCTGTCCACACTACGATGGTGCTGTGGCATGGCTATAGCCACGCTCCCAGTGGCACCATGTGCATGGAGCAGCACAGATGTTGTCATGCTCCCAGCTATGATGCTGTGCAAGCCCTGGGATGGTCAGCCAGGACTGATCCCATGTCACCGTGCTTAAGTGGTGTCAGCCATGGGAGAGCCCATCAAACAATGCTCAAGCCCTTTAGAGCTGAGGGCAAAGGGTGAGATCTCACTGCTCACAGCAGGCATGGGGCACGGCTCCTCTCAGCAGCCCCACAGATTTTGGGTTGTCTGAATCCAAACCACCAATTTTGTAGGGGAAAACCTTAAACATCTGACAAAGGTATACCCACATCACACTCAACAGAGTGCAGAAATACAGACTTGCACTAGCTTGGACTGTAGTGGACACCCAAAGACACCACAGTCGTATTAAACGTTGAGGCCACCAGCCCAAATGACCATCAATACCACCTTTCCTGCTCCATGGCAAGGCCCAAAAGAGTTCCTTCTTTGCCTGGTGCACCATCCTCGCTCCCCAGATAACCCAACTCCTATCTGGGATGAAAGTACAGCAGCCTACACTCCTACAGTTACACTCCTCACATTCGCTGCCCTTATCTCTGTAACTACTGTGGTGCAGAGACTCGTTCCTTTTACAGCACTGAAATCAGAGACCTCTGCCACAGCAGAGCTCTTCAGCTTGGCCACCCCAGCACCTCAGCTCTTCCCCGGCTTCCTCCAGCCCTTTCTGCAGAGCTCCAAGACCTACAAGCATCCAGCTGCTACCAGACCCTTGCTCAGCTGAGAGATCCCACTGTTGGATCAGCACGCCCCCAGATACATTCAGGTATCCTAGGCCCTTAACTTTCCCGGGCTCCCTGAGCCAGCAAAGTCCCTGTGTTGTTCCTCTCCAAGAACAGTTCTCTGCCTCTAATGCTTTGCTGTCTGATCTCCTTTTCTCCTTTAGTTTTGTTCTTGCTTTCTTCCTTCGCTGTGTTACAAGCTGTGAAGAGCCCTTGGAGCAGAAGATGAGTCAGGATGGATAGGCAGGGGGAAGAAGACAAGCTCCCTGCCTTGAAGTCAGGTTCATTGCCTGCGTCATTGTTATTAAAAATAGATGAATGGCAGTGCTCTTTGCATTGGAGGAGAAACAGAGGAGATGTAATATCCCGGGCTGCTGAGCAAATGCTCCCTCTGCCTGCCTGCAAGCCACTCAGTAGCATCTTCCGTTCTCTGATAAATTCCTTTTTTTCTTGGCTCTGACTTGTGGGATTTAATTTGCTTCCCATAAAAAAAACTTTAATGTTTCAACCTTGGGGAGGGGGGGATGACTCACTTCGGATTAGCTCTTCTGCTCCAGTCAGCTGGCAACCAGCTAGCTTGGGAACTGAAAATCCCTGAGTTCTGAGTTGTCTCAAAAGAGCAGGCCCTCTTCCCATCCTGCACCAAAGTGCTTCATGGGGATGACAGCAGCCCCTATGGGGGATATACTGACCCATCTAACCCAAGACCAACACTAATCATGCCAGTCCTCCTGAAAAAAGCAGGTTTGCAGGGTGGCACGGGGCAGGCTGGGATCCACTGAGCTCTTTGCAAGGCCAGGGTGAGATACCCCATCCCTGGCAGTGTTCAAAGCCAGGCTGGACAGGGCTTTGAGCAACCTGCTCTAGTGGAAGGTGCCCCTGCCATTGGCATAGAACTAGATGAGCTTTAAAGCCCCTTCCAACCCAAACCAATCTAGGATTGTATGTATAACAGCAGTGCCCCTGGTGCCCCATGGCAAAGGGCAGAGGACAGAGGGGCTGAAGTACAAGAAAGGGGATGATTTACCAGAGGGCTCCCGCTGCTGCCACCATTCACCTTCATGCTGCAAAAAGGAGGTGATCACTCTTCAGGTTGTGTGGGGCCATGCTAGGTGTCAGTGGCAATGGGACCAAAGCCTCCCCACTGCTCTGCTCACTATGGGGGCTGGGGCACAGCCCATGCACTGAGCCCACGTCTCTCCCACGACCAAGATTTCTCTCCCTCCTACCTATACCCTGACTTCCCCTCAGCCCCTTTGCTGCCACTATTTTCCACTCATTTATTTCCTATGATCTGCTTCTTCCTATTAAATTAATGTAATCAACATTATCATCTCTGGCCCGCTCCGTGCTTTGGCCACCAGCCAGAAACGAAAGGACAGGAACTAAATAAAGCCGCTGCAAAAAGAGAGCGTGGAGACTGGCAGAAGTCAATGGTTTGAGCACAAAACTTTCTCTCAGAAGTTGTCTTCAGTTCTTGCTGCTCCCCACACCTGTCTGGCCCAGGCACTGCATGGGTTTGCCGAGGGTGTTTTCAGTTATCCTCAAGGACAGCCCAGGGCAACTGCCCCCAGAGCAAGTCAGAGCCCCCACATAACCCACACGGACACAGGAGGCTGCTGCCTGGTATCTAAGGGGAGCGTTTTTGCTATTCCATGAGAAAGAGGCTGTGCATCAATGGGGGATGTTAAAATGCCCCTTGGTTTTGCTCCTTCCCCAGGGTGGGAGAGCAGCAGTGTCACCACAAAACCACTGTCATGCTGATGCAGTCACTTCTCTTGCTTTCAACTGTCCCTTCCGAGCTATGGGGAGCCGAAGGTGCCTCATTAGTGTGTTAATCTCAATCTTAATGAGTGCAGAGATCAGCTAAAGTAATAGCAGTGACCTGCAGGGGGGCTCATCTGCTCAGGTTTATGGTGCTGCTCACAAGCCCTTGGGGGAATGCCAGCCCATCGCTCTCCTTGTCCCCCAGCTGCTGAAGACACCCGTTCCATGTCTATATGCTTAATTAAAGCAGAGGGACCGGTAACCTTGACGACTGAGAGCCACTATCTATAAGCCAGCTGAGATGGATATCGTTCTGGCGTCTCCAGAGAGAGGACGGAGAAGAGATGTGAGTCAGAAGCTTGCAGGCGTTGGACGTGCTCATGAACTGCGGTCACAGCCAGCAGTGCTGACACCCCCGGGCTCATGTCCTCCCCAGGGATGGGTGTCTGGAAGTACCCTGGTCCCTTGCTGGGGATTTGTGGCACACTCCCCACCACTCTGAGGTGCTGGGTCAGAGGTGCACACTGCAGCACTAAGAGCCCAAGTGTGTCTGGCGCAAAGGGTGCTTTGCTCTGCAGAGCAGCCCTGTGGTGACTATGGGGAGTAGAAGACTTAAAACTTACCAACAAGTTGTAAATACACTTAAATAATCCCCCTTAGAACTGGGAAATTTGTACAGACCCAATTACTTCTGTCTTAATGGGACACCAGAAAATGGTACATGTGGTTTTGGTGGTGATAAGTAGCGAGCAGCTAGAAATACATTTCCAATGAAGGGCAGAGATTTAATATTTGGGGTTTTTTATGAGCTGATAAAAGATGCAACAAGTTCTGCATCTGATCAACTCTGTTCTCTCCCTGCCCCTGAACTAAGGGCAGGAGCTACCAAGGATCACTCATTGAAGAAGGAAGGCAACACTTCTGGGGGAACAAAAATGCTTCCACCTTCCTCCCCTGTCCTGTGGTGCTGCAGACACCAATATTGGCATGGAGAAGGGGAGCCACAGCCTGGCCTCTGCCAAAGCAGCATAAGAGAGTGTCAACAAGAGCCATAGGTGCCTCCAAGGCCCCATGTTCTTTGTATCTTCCAGGCAAAGGGCACCTTCTCAGGTCAGAGGGGCCCCAAATCTGTGTGTTTCTGTGCAAGCTGGTGGGACAGGGCAGGAGGGCTTGATCCATCTGCACCACTTGAGGCTGGGCTGGGGAGGAAGCACCGTGACAAGATATTTGCAATGAGGTTTTTGGTCCTTCCAGAGAACACAGGGTGCCTGGCTGGGCGCCTGCCCACTGCCAGCTTTGTAATGGAGTTTCTTCCTCAGAAATGCTGACCAGAAGAGAACAGTCAGACTTTGTGAAGGATCTTCACAGCACCTGCATGGGGCTGGGAGGGCACAGGGACCCCCATGGGCTGCAGAAACCAGCTGTGGAATCTTGAGCACTCAGCTCAGCCCTGGCCAGGAAAGTATCTGGGGTGCTTGGAGCAGTGCTACACCCAGCTGTGCCCACAGACACAGGTACCCAAAAACAGTGCAGGGGCCCCAGGGCAAAGTCTTGTGTTGGACTCCGCTGCTGTCACCAACCTTGTATGGAGCAGAAGTGGGGTGCCAGGCACAACTGGGGGATGTCAAGGGCCTGGACCCGAATTACTTTGACGAGCATGGAACGATGAGGTCTTTCAGAACCAGACCAGGGATGCACAGCACAGGGAAGGAGGGGACCGGGGCTGCTCTTCCCGAACCAGGGGTTACTGCTCCGAGGATGCAGGAGCCAGTGCAGGACTGGACCAAGCCCGAACCAGCGGTGCCGAAGACCGACCGGAGATACCTGTGGCAGTGCCAAACCGGACCGCGGGTACCGGGGAGCGAACCGGGACCGACCCAGAGCGCTTTGCCCGAAACGGGGACGCAAAGAACCGTCCCGGGGCTGCCGGGCCCTTCCCGCCCGGGAACGTGGGGGGCGGCAGCAGCCCCCGCC